>CABHPH010131175.1:38642-62981 GCA_902168325.1 Peromyscus nudipes | reverse complement strand
GTGTGTGTGTGTGTGTGTGTGTGTAATTCATTACTATTACCTTTATCTACAAGGCTAACTACTTAGGCATGGGAAACCTTCAGGGGGCTTGTCCATGAAGATAACTTACTGTGTATCCGCCAGTAGGTATCAATTTGTTATTGTTCCTCAACTAGAAGTGGGGGCATGAGAAACCTTTCCCCATTCATATTAGACTGATGAATGGTGTGGTGACCATAACTGTTGGGGGTTCATACGTGTAACATCTTTTTTACATTTAGAAAACACCTTTCACTACTGTCCTTCCAGGAATCTGAATCTTCCAATATTTCTGTCTAGTCTACTATGCCCCAATTTTTTCCCTGAGACTTAGGTATAGGAGTTGTTTTTATAATTGTCCCACTTAAAGATAATCACTCCACAGTAACTTGTTTTCTACACTTTTACCAGTTGTGGTGACTGTAACACCTTCCATGCAGTCCAAAAATATCTTAGGTGAGGGATATAATAATTTATGGATATATCATTAAGTATCTAGAAAGCAGTGGGGTATTATATCAAGTTAGGAAAATGGTAGTAGTAGGTCTCTCATTTGGAGTGTATGACATCTCCAGCCATGGATTCTTGAGTAATATTTTAGTACTAGGTATTTGTTCTTTCATATTGAGAAGGCCTCAGATCCAATCAAAAAGTGCTTTTTACCCAATGATGTTAGTACCACCCTTGCACAGCATGCATATCTTACCAGGCTAGTTGTTATTATAGCTCACAAGGTTCACAGCATGGGAAGACTAGTGTTTACTTTTCTTTCCTATTAGAATGTATAACATCTTTCAATGCTATGAGAGCTGTCCAGTAGGGACTAAGCTTCCATGTGAGTATCACCTTAAATTGTTTGTTTTCTATAACTCAAGGATGTGGATCTTACCATCATCATCTGGAGTGTAAGCAAAAGTATTGACAATAGCCTGAAATATTTGAGGTCTATGAAATTTCACTATTCAACAACTCCAAAAGTGTTATTCCATTCTTGGCACTGGAATTATTATTATTATTATTATTATTATTATTATTATTTAATAATTCTGTGCAGTATGTTTTCATCATATCCAACACCTTACTCACTCTTTCCACATTATTCCTCCTTCTTTACCAACACAAATTTGCCTGAAATATGTACAGCAGATTTAATTTTACTAACATGATCACCAAAGGGAAATGTAAGAAAAGGAGTAAATCCAGATAGGAGGGGAGGAGGATACCAACTGGGGGGAGTAGAGGGAGGAAAAACCATCATCAGGATGTCTTACACGAGAAAAGAATCTATTTTCAATAAAAGGGAAAAAAGAAAAATATTAAAATGTAAATTTTGTATTAATAGCTGTTTAAAGATAGGCTAAAATTCCAATTTTTGATTGCTAGTTCACAAAAGAAAGGTAGTAAATCTTTCCAGCAGCACATATTATCTGCTGAAGATACTGATGTAGAAATAGGAATTTTTAAATCAGCAGCTAAAAGCTACCAGTTAAGGGCTTTATCTTTGATTCTTCTTTTTTCTATTCAACTCAAAGATGCTGAGGGACCAGACTTGTTAGGGTAAGTATGCTTTCCTGCAGGCATCATTAAACTCACAGAGTAAACTTGTGTCATTTGTAGGAATCACACAAAGCCACTTATTTCACGGTGATACTTTTTCTCATTTAAAGAAAGCATCGCTTTAACAGACAGGTCAACGAGAGTATTACCAAGTACTAGAATGTTCCACTCTCCTCAAATTCCTCTCAAGCATGCCTTCTACGGTGCCCCACCTGATACCTTTTTAAACTAAGCACTGATGCCTCCATTGAGTAAATTTAACTAAAATATTAAAGAATGTATCATATATAACACAATTCTATCACATAATGAGGAAAACAGGAGTGCTCCTTGAAACATCTCATACAGCTTAGTTCTCAAGACAACTGAACAGTCTAGCATAGGGATTCTACCTTCCAGGGGAGGATGTGTGCAATCTAGAGATGTCCAGCAGGCAGAGGTGGCAGAAAGATATGTGGGCATGAAAAAAAGCAAGTAACATTTTAATCAGATTTTTAAAGGTCAAGGAGAGTATGGAATAAAGATTTAAGAAGGTGGTGAATCCCAAGCATTAATTTAAGCCCTCATAGGCTCGCAGTTTTTGGTCTCCATGGGAAGACAGACAGATGATCAGAAGAAACAAACCCCTCAGTGGTATCAGATACATACCCCATTGGTAGTCCACTGACCTAAACTCCCAAGTGGTACTAAGACCACAATGTCCTTTGTTGGTGGTATACAGAAACATAACTTTTCCTGCTTTCTGAACATTTGAGAACCTATTACAATAAGCAAAACCTTCTGGCTCTGGAGCCAGTTTGTAAAACACTGCAGTTATAAATACAACTGACTACATTTCACTTCCAGGTCACATGACTGATGATATTAATAAAATTTCTAACTCTGTTGAAGTCATCTACTAAAATTTAGATGTGAAAATCAATTCTTTGTAGAAAATCACATTAAAAGAAAATTGTTATTTTCCTTTAACCACAGTATTGCTGTTAGCTTTTCATGGCTACAACAAAATATTTGGCCTAATCAACTTAAAACAGAGAAGGTTTTGCTAAGATCATAGTTTTGTTAAGTTGTAGACCTGTGGTCATTTGTCTCCTAATCACAGTAGGGAGCACATGCAGGTAGAAGCCACTTAGCATCTAATGGCTGGGAGTTAAGTAGAGAGATACAAAGATACCAGGGTCTCCCCTACTCTCCTCATATGCACACTCTACGTCACCTAAGTCCCCTACTAGGCCTACTTAGTTTTCAACATATAGTGTCCTCTGTTGATCAAAACTTTCTGTATGTGAGCCTTTACAGATGTGGTGATCATTCAAATCTAAATAGAACAACAGCCATTTTATAAGAATGTTAATTTGAGCATCTTTCATAACATGCAGAGTTATGATAGTATGCTTCAATTAGGCTCACCAAATTCCTCAATTTTTTATTTTATTCATACATATTAGAAAACACATTAATATTTATTTTCCATGAAACTTCAAACAATTCAGTTGTTAAAAAAGAGAACTAGATGACATGTTAAAGAAGCATCCAGTACACAAATAGAAGGGTACTATATTGAATTTTCTTATTAATGCAAGATTAAGTGAACATGTACCCTGACAAACATCTATCATTCTTAGCAGAATATCTCTTCCACATTTCTCATTCATCTACAGGAATAGGAATCTGGAGGAATAATACTCATGATTAACCACTGCATGATGAATCGTCTTAAGAATTTCACCAATTATGGGTTTCATACTTCTGAGGTATCACTGCTTAACTATGAGCTATGTAAAGTCATGATGAAGATTTTCTATTTGTTCTTTCTCTTTTAATTATATTATTGCAACAATTATCTCTGTGGTCCCCCCAATAAGAAAGGAATAGTAAAAAGCCTATATTTAAATGCTGTTCTATTTAACACCAGTGACTCTTACTGCTCCCTTAAAACTGCAATGTTGCTGTTTTATCCTGATTGCTTAATTTTGCCTCCCTACAATCTTAACCCCATAGTAATTAACAAAGTATGTGGTTTATTGTGGATCTGTCTTTTCTGGAGATGCATCTGGTGTACATGGCTCTCATTATAACACTTATTTAATTTCTATATTTTATGTCTTCCTATATTCCAGCTACTTTTTCCTTTTATCATTTAAAAGCAGAGTATGATTTGGCATGACAGGAAAGTCCTTATGAGACACTTTCTCACAGAGTTACATTATGTCCCTCAGTTCAGTGGCATACTGATGCCATCTTATGGGGCAGATATCTGCATATCCCTTTGAGATTCAGAGATAAAACATCTTTAATATTTTCTTAGAAATCAGGAGGATACAGAAAATCTATTGTGTGGTTAACATGGTCTAATTATCAAGTAAATTATCATTAATTATCAATTTTGCTAGCATCCAAAGCTCACAGACTGATTTCCTGTCAGTCACCTTTAGAAGAGAAACAATATTGGTGATTTTCTTGACAGTGGGCATGAGTGAGATGATTCTCGGAAGTTATTATTTTGAAGCTATTGTTATAAAGCTCTTGAGAAGAGATAAACAGCACTGTTTCCTAGTGTCTGCTCTTACATTTTAGATTCTTTACTTTTTCAAGCAGCCTCTTCTCCAATTTTCCTAAAGTTGATTCATATCTCCTACACCAGATAGAATCTATAAGTAAATCTTGTAAGGGAATAACACTCAATTTCCTTAATTTTACTATTCTCAAAGAGTAATAGTAAAATAAATGTATGCCTTCTTTACCCCATCAAAAAAATATTGCAGCTGTCCTGAATCTTCCTAATACACTCACACAAAAGGTTCCTCTGAAGATATCAAGAAAGTAATGAGCACATACACAAATAACATGTGCCAAAGATGACTTTTTTTGAACTTGCATAAATAGTACAGGAAAAATTTAAAATCTCAATAATATTGAAAAATTATGACCAGTAAGCAGTGTTTTGGTATTGCCTGTCATCTCCACTCCTTAAACATATATGCATATGCTTTAAATCCTCAGAATAGATCCCACATTTAGCTCAGACCTCGCTTTATCTTATTTTATAAAATTCATTTTATAAAATTTATTTTCAATGGGGAACAGAAGCAAAAGGACAGAAAAAAAAAGAAATACATAACCAAGTATAAAATTTTTAAAGGAAGGTAAGTAACTTGGGAAGATGGCTCAGCAGATGATGGTGTTTCCTGCCCTTTTACAGAACCATATTTATCATTCCAGAACCACATATTCAGGGTTGGAACCACTTTCAGTGGGCTGGGCCCTTCCACTTCAATCAAGAGAATGCCTTCCACATTTATGCACAGGCCAATCAGATTGGAGGCAATTTCTCACTAAAGGTTTCCACTTCTGAAATAACTCTACTTTGTTTCAACTTGAGCCCAAACTAGTCAACACAAGCTGTAACTTCAGAAGCCGTGGTTATTGCCTACAAATATTGTTATTGTAGAATCCATTAATTGCCAATTACCTGTCTTCTTGAGAAATCCCTGCCCAGGCTCTTAGGTGTGCTCTTTCCTTTTCCTAATTTCCATGCTTTCTATTAATTTACATGCGTGTTGTACTTTCCAAGTCTGCTTCACAGGGATTCATCCTGAAATTCTTTTCTGTGACAAAGTGTACTACCTTCGAATAGAGTTCTCCATAAGAGCTCTTTAGACAGATGTAGGTGTCAGCAGGCAACTATGCTAAGAGCCTATACCTCTCCCACCAACATTATCAATATTTCAAGACCTCATACTTTCTGTCAGTGTCTTTTTAATTCTCTTTCTTTGTTGCATCTTTGTGTGGTTGAGGATCGGTGTAACTGTAGCCTCATAAAAGGAGTTTGGTAATGTTCCTCTGTTTCTATTGTGTGGAACAATTTGAAGAGTATTGATATTGGCACTTCTTTGAAAATCTGGTAGAATTCTGTGCTGAAACCATCTGGTCCTGGGCTTTTTTGGGGGGTTGGGAGACTTTTAATGACTGTTTCTGTTTCCTTAAGGGTTATTGGTATATTTAAATTGGTCTTGGTTTAACTTTGGTACATGGTACCTATCCAGAAAATTGTCCATTTCTGTTAGATTTTCCAATTTTGTGGAGTACACTTTTTGAAGTATAACCTAATGATTTTTTGGATTTTTGTTGATTTGGATTCCCTCTCTCTCTCTCTCTCTCTCTCTCTCTCTCTCTCTCTGCCTTTTAGTTAGTTTGGATAAGGGCTTGTCTATCTTGTTGATTTTCTCAAAGTACCAACTCTTTGTTTCATTGATTCTTTGTATTGTTCTCTTTGTTTCTATTAAATTGATTTCAGCTCTCAATTTGATTATTTCCTGGCATCTATTCCTCCTGGGTGACTTTGCTTCTTTTTGTTCTAGAGCTTTTATGTGTGCTATTGAGTCACTAGTATGAGATTTCTCCAACTTCTTTATGTGAGAATTTAGTGCTATGAATTTCCCTCTCATCACTGCTTTCATAGCGTCCCATAAGTTTGGGTGTGTAGTACAAATATTTTCATTGAATTCTATGAAGTCTTTAATTTCTTTCTTTATTTTTTCTTTGACCCATGGGTGATTCAGTTGAGAATTATTCAGTTTCCATGAGATTGTAGGCTTTCTGTAATTTTTGTTGTTGAAATCTAACTTTAAGTCATGGTGGTCTGATAAAATATAGGAGATTATTTCATTTTTTTTGTATCTGTTGAGTTTTGTGACCGAGTATGTGGTCGATTTTAGAGAAGGCTCCATGGGGTGCTGAGAAGAAGGTGTATTCTTTTTTGTTAGAGTGAAATGTTCTGTAGATATCTATTAATTCCATTTGGGTCATAACACCTGTTAGGTCCCTTATTTCTCTGTTAAATTTCAGTCTGGCAGATCTGTCCATTGGTGGGAGTGGGGTGTTGAAGTCTCCCACTGTTAATGTGTGGGGTTTGATGTTTGATTTAAGATTTAGTAATGTTTCTTTTACATATGTGGGTGCCGTTGTATTTGGGGCATAAATGTTCAGAATTGAGACTTCATCCTGGTGGATCTTTCCTGTGATGAAGGTGTAGTTTCCTTCCCAATCTCTTTTGATAGATTTTAATTTGAAGTCTATTTTGTTAGATATTAGGATAGCTACACCAGCTTGTTTCTTAAATCCATTTGATTGGAAAGTCTTTTCCCAGTCTTTTCCTCTTAGGTAGTGTCTGTCTTTGAAGTTGAGATATGTTTCTTGTCTACAGCAGAAGGATAGATCCTGTTTTTGTATCCATTCTGTTAGCCTGTGTTTTTTTATAGGCGAGTTGAGACCATTGATATTAAGGAATATTAATGACCAGTGATTGTTTATTCCTGTTATCTTTTGGTGATAGTGTGTGTTCATTTCCCTTCTTTGGGATTTACTATTGTGGGGTTATCTATTGCCTGTGTTTTCATGTGTGCATCTGACTTCCTTAGGTTGGAGTTTTCCTTCTAGTGCTTCCTGTAGGGTCGCATTTGTGGATAGGTATTGTTTAAATCTGGTTTTGCCCTTATTTTTGGTTGTGAGCCTAGCCTTTAACGGCTGAGCCATCTCTCCAGCCAGGCGGTGGTCTTGCATGCCTTTAATCCCAGCACTCGGGAGGCAGAGGCAGGCGGATCTTTGTGAGTTCAAGGCCAGCCTGGACTACAGAGTGAGTTCCAGGAAAGGTGCAAAGCTACACAGAGAAACCCTGTCTTAAAAAACCAAAAAAAAAAAAATCCGGTTTTGCCTTGGAATGTCTTATTCACTCTTTCTATAGTTATTGAAAGTTTTGCTGGTATATTAGTCTAGTGTAGCTGAAGTTTTCCAGTGTCCCACCTGGTCCACAGCCACTCAGAACCAAGTAAACACACAGAGGCTTATATTAATTAAAACTGCTTAGCCATTTGCTAAGGCTTATTACTGACTAGCTCTTACATATAAATTAACCCATAATTCTTATCTGTGTTTAGCCATGTGACTTGGTACCTTTTCTCAGTTCTGCCTACACATCTTGCTTCCTCTGTGTCTGGCTGGCAACTCCTGACTCAGCCCTGCTCTTCTCAGAATTCTCCTTGTCTGCTTGTCCTGACTATGCTTCCTACTTGGCTACTGGCCAATCAGTGTTTTATTTATCAACCAACCAGAGCAACACATATTCACAGCATACAAAACATCCCACAGTAGTCGAGCCTGGCATCTGTGGTCTCTTAGTGTCTGCATTACATCTGTCTAGTACCTTCTGGCTTTCAGCATCTCCATTGAGAAGTCAAGTGTTATTCTAATGGGTCTGCTCTTATAAGTCACTTGGCCTTTTTCCTTTGCTGCTCTTAATATTCTTTCTTCATTCTGTATGTTTAGTAGTTTAATTACTTTGTGGTGAGTGAACATTTTGGGAGGTCTAGTCTATTTGGTGTTCTATAAGCTTCTTGTATCTTCATAGCTATTTCCTTCTTTAAGCTGGGAAAGTTTTCTTCCATGATTTTGTTGAATATATTTTCTGTGCCTTGAGTTGGTATTCTTCTCCTTTTTCTATCCCTATTATTTTTATTTTTATTATTTTTTTATTTTATAATTTAATTTAATTTTACGTATCAGCCACAGATTCCCTTGTTCTCCCCCTTCCCACATCCCCCCCGTGCCTTCCCCCCAGCCCACATTCCCATCTCCTCCAGGGCAAAGACTCCCCTGAGGATTGAGTTCAACCTGGTAGATTCAGTCCAGGCCCAGTCCGCTCCTCCCAGGCTAGCCTTTTCATGATTTCCCAGATTTCCTAGACATTTTGTGTTATGACATTTTGGCTTTGGTGTTTTCTTTGACTGATGAATATTTCTTCTACTGTATCCTCTACACAGAGATTCTCTCTTCATTTCTTGTATTCTGTTGGTTATGCTTGCATCTGAAGTTCCTGTTCATTTATTCAGATTTTTGATTTCCAGCTATCTTTCAGTTTATATCTTCCTCTTTGTTTCTATTTCAATTTTCAGGTTTTGAACTGTTTCCTTCACATGTTTAATTACTTGTTCATGGTTTTCTTGGCTTTCTTTAGGTGATTTATTGATTTCTTTCACATTTATGTTTGTCTTTTCCTCAATTTCTTTAAGGGAATTTTTCATTTCCTCTTTAAAGATGTCTATCATCTTCATAGAGTTATTTTTAAGGTCACTTTCTTCTGCTTCTTCTACGTTGTGATGGTCAAGTCTTGCTGTTGTAGAACTTCTAGGTTCTGGTGATGCCATATTGCTCTTTATGTTGTTGTATGTATTTTTGCACTGGCATCTTCCCATCTCTTCCTCCAATAGGTGCAAGATGTGCCTATGTCTGAGCAAGCTGCTATTGGTCCAATCTGTGCTTTTTGTGTCTGTGTCTCAGGGAGCCACCCTGGTTCCAATCTTAGCTCTTGGTCTAATTGGAGCTGATGGATTTTGTGTCTCTGGGAGCTGCTCTTGGTTTTATCAGGGCTCTTGATCCAATCAGAACTGACAAATTCTGTATCTCAGGAAGCTACTAGTGTAGCAAGCAAATGGGTATGTTTGGGGTAGGGCATGGGTCTTGTATATTGCAGGGTCTGGTGGGGGGTTTTGGTGGGGGAGCCAGCCCATAGGAGTCCTCCTGCTGTCTGGCAACTGGGGCAGTGATGAGTGGGGGTTTCTGGGGACTCTCAATTTCCCATCCATCACCACTATTATCCAAACAATTCAGCAAAAAGAGATTCTGAATATAGAAGAAGTTCTGTTGGATATATTGGCCATTCTTGCACAAACAGGCCTTGTGATGATAAAACATAGTAAATTTACATAATTTTACTTCTATAGTTTATAAGTATAACTTAATTATTCTTTTCATTTTTTACAAAAAAGAAATTTATTAAATTAATACTTAGTGAAGCCATATTGATATCATAAAACAGAGAGAGTGAACCGAAAATATAGTGAGGCTTTGAACTCTCAAAATCTACCTCCAATGACATACTTCCTCCAACATGGCTTCACTCTTAAACACTTTCACTATTTGGAAATTAATTAAAATTAATATTTAGTGAAACTATATTGATACCTTCACTAAGTATTAATTTAATACATTTATTTTTCATTAATATAGTATCATTGTTTACAATTATTTATTAGTGTGTACACTTGGTGGAAGTGAATGTTGCATTGTCACTGTGGTAGTTTGAATGTAATTGGCCCCCATAATATCATAGGAAGTGTCATTATTAGGAGGTGTGACTTTGTTGGAGGGGGTATGGCTTTATTGTAGGAAGCATGTCACTGTGGGGGCATGCTTTGAGGTTTCCTATATTCAGGATATCACCCAGTGTTTTAGTTGACTTCCTGTTCTCTATAAGCCAACATGTAGCCAGCAGGATTCTGCCTGCACACCACCATCCTTCCTGCCATGATAACGGGCTGAACCTCTGAAACTATAGGCAAGCCACTCCAATTAAATGTTTTCATTGTAAGAGTTGCCATGGTCATGGTGTCTCTTCGTGGAATAGAAACCCTAACTAAGACAGTCACCATGTGGTTTCAGTGGATTGATCTCAAGTTGCCAGGCTTGATAGCAAGCATGTTTAGTCTCTGACCCAATCTTATTGTGTCTCTGTTGGTTAAAGAAGAGGAAAAAAAAAGCCGAATAATATACATTTCCAAATGTGAAGGATGTTTTTAGTAGACTAATTTATAGAATAGAATAATGGTTAGTTACAAGAACTTTATTCATTTTTCCTCAGTTGTTTTCTGCTGGATGTTTGAAAGGCCCTGTTTATGTTATTACTTTCTGTTGGTATATATTCTTTTGTTGGGAGACTTCAGTCAGGACTCTTTCTATTAGGAGCTCCAGCTAGATGCCTTAAAGGGGTTTCTCATTTTAATTTCTTTTGGAAACTTTGAACTTGTGATCTGCTGGGATTTTGCTATCAAACTACTATCACCTGATACTTATAGGTGTACTTTGGCTTGATATATGCTTGAGAAACTTATTCTTTCAAAACTGAAATTTTGGCTATTATAAATCACTAATTTATATTATATATGGTATTTGGTTATTATAACCACATAAATCTGGACTGGATAGTAGGATACCTTGGATTTAATCCACAATACTCGAAATTTATAAAGCACCAACAAAAATAGTTCATAACTTGTTTTTATTTTTAAAATAAATCTTTTACTTTATCCACTAATTTTGGTGTCTGTGTATGTAAAGATTCACTATGCAATGCCTGTTCTTCTGAAATGACTGTGCTAACAAAAATGGCTTCAAACTAATAGATATCTGATTGTTTCTGCCTCACAAGTTCTGGGATTAAACGAATGTGTCACCATTTCCAACCTCTTTACAATTTCTAAACAAGTGATTTTCTTTTTACTAAATCCTCACAATTTTAGTTCACTATTAATGTTTTCAAAAGTCTAAAAGTTAACTCTATGATACAACATTTATTGGTTGCATCTAGAATATTCTTTGATGAAAATATTGATGAAGACAAATTACTTTAAAATATGAGAATTTTTATTTTATTTTATAATTTAATTTAATTTTACATATCAGTCACAGATTCCCCCTCCTGCCCCCCTCCGCCTTCCCCCCAGCCCACCCCCCATTCCCATCTCCTCCATGGCAAAGACTCCACTGAGGGTTGAGTTCAACTTGGTAGATTCAGTCCAGGCAGGTCCAGTCCCCTTCTCCCAGGCTGAGCCATGTGTCCCTGTATAAGCCCCAGGTTCCAAACAGCCAGCACATGCACTGAGGACAGGTCCTGGTCCCACTGCCTGGATGCCTCCCAAACAGATCAAGCTAATCAACTGTCTCACTTATCCAGAGGGCCTGATCCAGTTGGGAGCCCCTCAGCCATTGGTTCATAGTTCATGTGTTTCCATTCATTTGGCTATTTGTCCCTGTGCTTTTTCCAACCTTGGTCTCAACAATTCTCGCTCATACAAACCCTCCTCTTTCTTGCCAATTGGACTCCGGGAGCTCTACCTGGGGCCTGGCCGTGGATCTCTACATCCTGTTCCCTCAGTCATT
This sequence comes from Peromyscus nudipes, assembly GCA_902168325.1. NCBI lineage: Eukaryota > Metazoa > Chordata > Mammalia > Rodentia > Cricetidae > Peromyscus > Peromyscus nudipes. Next base: position 51,413 of record CABHPH010131175.1, on the reverse strand, counting down.
GGATGAGGTTTCTAGCAAGGCAATTAGGGTGTTTGGTCATCCTATCACCAGAGTAGGTCATTTCAGGCTGTCTCTTGACCATTGTCAGTAGTCTATTGTGGAGGTATCCTTGTGGATTTCTGTGGACCTCTCTAGAACCCCGCTTCTTCCTATTCTCATGTGGTCTCCATTTACCATGGTCTCTTATTCCTTGTTCTCCCCCTCTGTTCTTGATCCAGCTGGGATCTCCTGCTTCCCCAAGCTCTCTTTCCCTTGACCCTTGCCCTTCATTACCCCCCACTCACGTCCAGGTTGTCCATGTAGATCTCATCCATTTCTCTGTCATTGTGTGATCCCTGTGTCCTTCCTGGGGTCCTGTTCTCTAGGTAGCCTCCCTGGAGTTGTGAGTAGCAGTCCAGTCATCCTTCCCCCACATTTAGTATCCACTTATGAGTGAGTACATACCATGTTTGTCTTTCTGAGTCTGGGTTACCTCACTCAGGATGATTTTTTCTAGATCCATCCATTTGCCTGCAAACCTCATGATGTCATTGTTTTTCTCTGCTGAGTAGTACTCCATTGTGTATATGTACCACATTTTATTTATCCCTTCTTCAGTTGAAGGGCGTCTAGGTTGTTTCCAGGTTCTGGTTATTACAAAAATGCTGACATGAACATAGCTGAGCATGTGTCCTTGTGGTATGATTGAGCATTCCTTGGGTATATGCCCAAGAGTGGTATAGCTGGATCTTGGGGGAGATTGATTCCCAGTTTTCTAAGAAAGCACCATATTGATTTCCAAAGTGGCTGTACAAGCTTGCATTCCCACCAGCAGTGGAGGAGAGTTCCCCTAGCTCCATATTCTCTCCAGCATAAGCTGCCTTCAGTGTTTTTGATCTTAGCCATTCTGACAGGTGTAAGGTGATATGTCAGAGTCATTTTGATCTGCATTTCCCAGATAATTAGGGATGCTGAGCAATTTCTTAAATGTCTTTTAGCCATTTGAGTTTCCTCTGTTGAGAATCCTCTGTTTAGTTCTATAGCCCATTTCTTAATTGGACTGTTGGGCATTTTGATGTCTAATTTTATGAGTTCTTTATATATCCACAGCAGATGTCTAATTTCTTGAGTTCTTTATATATTCTGGATATCAGTCCTCTGTCAAATGTGGGCTTGGTGAAGACCTTTTCCCATTCTGTAGGCTGTCAATTTGCCTTGTTGACCATATCCTTTGCTCTACAAAAGCTTTTCAGTTTCAAGAGGTCCCATTGATTGATTGTTGTTCTCAGTGTCTGTGCTACTGGTGTTATATTTGGGAAGTGATCTCCTATGCCAATGCGTTCAAGACTACTTCCTACTTTCTCTTCTAGCAGGTTCAGAGTAGCTGGATTTATGTTGAGGTCTTTGATCCACTTGGACTTAAGTTTTGTGTATGGTGACAGATATGGATCTATTTGCAGCCTTCTACATGTTGATATCCAGTTATGCCAGCACCATTTGTTGAAGATGCTTTCTTTTTTCCATTGTACAGTTTTGGCTTCTTTGTCAAAAATTATATGTTCATAGGTTTGCGGATTAATGTCAGGGTCTTCAGTTCGATTTCATTTGTCCTCCACTTTCATTCTCAATATAATAAATAATAAATAACAAATATATTAATGCTCAATGAAATTCCTACCAAAATTACTTTGCAATTAATTCTTCAAAGAAATCTAAAAATCATCTTAAATTTCATATGGAGACATAGAAGATGAAAGATTGTCAAAATACCAGAAACAATAAAAGCACTACTGGAGGGATCATATAACCTGATGTCAAGTTATACTGCAGAGTGATAGTAGTAATAACCCCATGGTACACACCTAAATACAGGTACACTGATCAACGGAACAGAACTGAGGACCCGTGCTCTTAAATCTGCTTGATTTCTCCCCCCCCCCCATTTCAAAAACAACAACAACGAAAAACCAAGGCTTCTCTGTGCAGCCCCGATGTCCTTGAACTCACCATATAAAACAGACTGGCTTCAAACTCACAGAAATCTGCCTGCCCTGATTCCTGAATGCTGTGATTAAAGTTGTGTGCCACCACTGCCTGGCTCCTCATGATATTTTTTTAAACTGGCCAAAGAATACACATTTAAGCAGCATTTTCAACAAACAGTGCAAGTACAACTGGGTAGCTACATGTGGGAGAGTGAAATTAGAGCCTTATCTTTCATCTTGCACAAAACTCAACTCCAAATGGACCAGGGACCTCTACATGAGACCTGTTACCTTGAGTTTGTTAGAGGATCAAGCAGTGAATATATTTCAACTAAAAGGCACAGAAAAAGACTTTCTGATCATACTCTAATAGCACAGTCATTCAGATCAACATTTGAAAAATGGACCCTCTTGACCTCTCCATCTCCTACAATCCTTCCTCTTTCTCTTCTGAGGGATTCCTCAAGTGCTGTCTAATGTTTGGCTGGGGTTCTCTGCATCTGTTTCCATCAGGTGCTGGATGAAGCCTCTCTGATGACAATTGGACTAGGCATCTATATATGAGTATAGTGTGAGAGTGTTTGACATCTTACTTTGGACTAGGGGCATGGGTTTTTGTACACAAATCTCCTCACACATTGTTCTCAAATGGAGACATCACTGCACCTCTCAAAGCCTATGCTTATAAGTTTACCAAATGGAAATAACCAAAGATAGATTTTGTGTCTATGAACACAAGTATGTATGTACTGGGATCAATTTAAACCCCCCAAAACAATAAATATTTCTTGGTTTTTCTGATGAGAAGAAACAGAGAGAGAGAGAGAGAGAGAGAGAGAGAGAGAGAGAGAGAGAGAAGACATCATGAAGCTAAAAACTTCTGTATAGCAAAGGACACAATCATTCAGATGAAGAAAGAGCCTAAAGAGTGGAGAATCATTTTCATTAATGTATCTGTTATATACAAAGAATGGAAAAATAAAATATCAAGAAAACAACCTAATTAAAACATGGTTCATGGAACTAAATATAGACTTCTCAAAAGAAGAAATATAAATAACTAAGAAATATTTTTAAGTGCTCAGCACCTTTAGTCACTAGATAAAGGCAAAGTAAAACTACTTTGAAATTTGCTCTCACCCTACTCAGAATGGCTAAGATAAAACAAAATGGCAAAAAAAATGTTGGTGAAGAAGAGAAATGGAAATGCCTTTTCACTGTTGATGTGATACAAACTTGTTCAGCCACTATGGAAATCAATGCGGAGCTTCTAGTAAAAGTTAAAAATAGATTTCCATATGGTCTACCCTTACCACTCTAGAGCATATTCCCAAAGGACTCTACATTCTATTACAAAAACACTTACCCATCCATGTTCACTGATGTTCTATTTACAATAGTCAGGAAATGGAAACAGCCTACAAGCCCATCACTGATGAGTACAAGGTGAATATGTGGTAAATTTGCACAATGAAATTTATTCAGGTGTAAAGAAAAATGAAATTGTTGGGTAAGTGGATGGAGCTTTAACAATGATTCTGTGTGAGGTAACCTAGACCCCAAAAGACAAATGTTTCAGGTTCTATGTGGAATACAGCTTTGAATTTTTATAAATATGATTAAATTTGGGTACTCATAGGAGTCACAACATGAGTAAGGGGCCATTATTAAGGTGCAAATAAAAAAAAAGGAAATGGAAAACAGGGAGTAGGAAAGGAATCCTGTAGAAGAAGGGGATGAAGGATCGTATGTGCCAGATGGGTGAAAGACAGATACCAGTAGAACACAGCCCACTGAATCAACTAACCAGGGCTCATAAGTGGCCCAGAGAGCCTGAAGCAGTAAGCAGGGAGTCTATATGGATCTGACCTAGGTCCTCTGCATTTATGTTATGGTTGGGTAGCGTGGTCTTCTTGTGGGACTCCTAACAGTGAGAGTGCAGTGTCTCTGACTCTTTTGCCTGTTCTCAGGACCCTTTTGCTCCTACTGGGTTGCCTAGTCCAATCTTGATATGAGGGTATGTGCTAAATCGTGTTGTAACTTATTTTGCCATGTTCAGTTGATATCAATGGAAAACCTGCTCTTTTCTGAAAGGAAATAGAGGATGAGTGAATCTAGGGGAAAGGAGAGGTGAGAGGGTGACTGGGAGGAGTGGGGGAAGGGGAAACTTCAGTCATGATATAATATATGAGAGAAAAATAGAAAATACTGTTGTACAAATATTGATTAATGTTGCTATCTGGTAATTAAACTTTTCTTAAGAAGATAGTATCAAGCTGGGCGGTGGTGGCACACACCTTTAATCCCAGCATTCAGGGGGCAGAGACAGGTGGATCTCTGTAACTTTGAAAGACAGCTTGGGCTACAAAGTGAGTTCTAGGAAAGGTACCAAAACTACACAGAGAAACCCTGTCTTGAGAAAAAAAAAGAAGAAGATAGTACCTAGTGTTTATCTTTAGAGATAATATTGATGGGAGGATTACAGGGACAGCTTACTATGAAGCTATAAGATAGGACTATATGGTTCTGCTCTATATTCAACATGATTTAGTCTGATTTTTCATTTCTTGTTTATTTTATGTAAAATATACTTACCTTTGCCCCTATGAATATTAGGTATAAACAGAACATTATTATGTTACACAGTTGATATTACACAAACCTTTCATGATATAGTACCACTAGATAATAGTACAATAGCTAATACTATACATAAGATATCCATAAATTTAGAAACTATATTTTTAACTTTAATAAGCCACAAATTCCATGTTATCACTCTTTCTAACTTTGATACAGTTTGTTTCATACATTGGTTCCTTATAACAACAGTGCTTTTGTATAACTAGTAACCAGATTATGTGTTATTATTATAGTTGAATAAATGTGTCCTGTGTAAACTCAGAACCCTTGAGAAATAGGAGTTGAATATAAATTTTAAAATACATTTAAACATTATAGAATGTTTTTGTGTGGGACTTAAATATATGTTTATGTAAACTTATAAATAATAACACAAGGGATTACTTAGTAACTTGGGTACTGCTTGAAGCCTGGATTGCATTTTCAAATGTTTAGTACATTATCTAGGTAAGGCAAATTGGGATTTTTCTATTTGCGTTTTATTATTTCATAAAGTTTTTAAAGTGTCTAACTCATAATGATATATATAGTCCTATAAGTCTTGGTGTCAGTCACTGTACTAGTATTATCTGAGAAAACTATTTTTATTCTAAATCTAAGTTCTTTCTTAAGTATTCAAACCTCCTCCTGGGTCTCCTCACTATTTGGTTTTTAATTTATACCTCTCATCACCATTTAAGATGCAGTTTCAATATCGACATCTTGGCATCATGACAGGAGCGCATAGTCATGTAATAAATATTTGCTGAATGAATAAAACAAAGCCTGATTTCAGTCAAACCTTAATTATCCAATTTAGTAAACATTGAAACAACTGTTCAATATTTTATTTCCCATTACTCTGCATTTCCGTTACTTGATCACTACTCTTATGTTGCAGAATTGACAGGAATTATTTTTCATAAAGTGCTTAGCTATTTTTTACTGTTGTCACATTCCTCTGATAGTCTTGATTCAAGTTCACGTTCTTTTTACATTCATTCTTCTGTGATTCCTGAGTAACCTTCATGACTTTAGACATTCACCTCAGTATCCTGAAACATTTGTGGCTCTTCTTAGCTTAACTTGCCGAACACACTAACTCTATCACAAAACTCTCATAAACTGAGCAGATATGCATTGGATGCTATACCATAAAAGCAGCTCCTTCAATTTAATATTTATAAAGTCCCCTTCATTCATGTAGCCTAGGAATTCTCACATGCATTCAAATTCCAACATTCATTTATTTTCTTTCTCATCTGACCATGTTCCTGAAACTCAGCTACACAATCTTCTTAATTACTGTTACGGCCATACTCACTTACCTTTTGGTGTTCAGCACTGCATCCTGGTCTATATCTCTTTAGGATTTATCACAGTTACTCTTACTCTCTATTTTGCAATAACCCAATAATAGCATCTGCCCTTACTCATGGAGGTGAGCAATCCCTGATCTTCTCATGGGCAGAAATTCTGCTTTGGTACATGGAAATCTTATGGCTTTAAGAACACTTTGTCCTCTGAGACATTTGGAGGAACATAAATGTTATTGAATCGGTAGCTGTATATTCTAGCACTCCCTTGCCTGTAATTTTGTTTTCCAAGTTTCAGTTACCAACAATCAATAGTAGTATGAAAACAGTAATTGAAAACCCCACAAAGTAAACAATTTACAAATTTTAAACTACTTTTATTATGCTAACAATAAAAATTATTGTTTTATTACTAGTTATCATTGCTAATGTCTCATTTTGCATAATTTTAAATTAAGATGTTATCACAGGTATATATGAATAAGCAAAACCTGGAACATACAGTCTTCGGTGATCTGTCTGTGGTCTTGTATGATGAAGATTTGCTACTGTAGATCTATTTCAGTAGGATAGGTTTCTTGAGCCATTTGTTATATTGTCTTCCTCTAGCATTTCTCCTTACATTTTGGCAATTCATTTTTAATCAAAATTGTTTACCACGTTTCATATTTTTCTGCAAGCTGTCACAGTAGTTTCAAATCCCATGTATGTCATGATGCAGATTAAGGCTGGCCATTTGCTTAATGGACAGGAGGGGACATGCATGGCCTAACAGAAGATGTACATTATGAAAAGAGACTTCTGTATCCTTTTTCTTAGAAAGGAGGTTCAGCGCTCATAGGAGGAGGTTCAATTGTGCAGGCTCAGAAATTTTAGATGAGACTGGGGTGTCAGAGCGACATTCCCATTATCTCCATCTCCTGTGTCAGAACTGCAGGCTTTTCAGCCATGTTTGGGCTGGAGAGGTTAGTTGGCTCAGTAATGTAGAAGAAATAGGCTTGATTCGCAGTATGCACATAATGGCTCATAACTATCTGATACTCTAGTCCTGGACAATCTCATGACCTCTAAAGGCCTCCACAGGCACAGACACACACACAGTGTACAGACAGGCACACAGGCATCCAAACATATAAAATTAAATAAATCTACAAATAGAAATAGGAAGTTAGAAGGCTAAGGAAGAAGGATCACTTGTTCAACAACATCCTGGAACATAGAGAATGATCTTGTTTCAAACTGAAGTGGAGTGAAGTGTCAACACGAAAACACAACTTTGACCTCAAAGAGAGTAAAAGAGCTTATTCTCTAGCCAAATATGAGAAAGCATGGTTTAAAATAAACTGAACTTGGCCATTCCAAATTTTGTGCCCCAATGTAGAAGCAGTTTCAGGAAATTTTTTGCAGTAGAAAAGGAGAGAAAGCCATAAATCAAGGAGCTTTTCAAATTCCTTGATTGAAATATCAGACAGGAAAATCTTAGCAAAGGGATGAATCTGTTATAAGCATCAGTTGTTATTTGACTTATTCTTAGCTTTTTAGTTGGTGGAAGCTGGTGCTCTAGTAAGTTTAGGTTTTCACCTAATAGTACAAAAGATGCTAGATCCAACACAGTGGAGGGAAATGAATGTCTAAAATCAAGTGTGTGCAGCAAAAGATAAGCTAAAAAATGGTAATTAGTGTCTGGACCCACAGCATTCCAACTTATGCACAATTTTTAAAGTCCTAATTAGTCACTTAGCCTTGCAGATGGTTCAGTTGAAGATGTGATTTCTTCCTTGGAACTTCTGCTCACAGTATATGCAAATAATATCTTAGAAATGAAGTAGAACTTTTGGAATTGAAAAATATAATAAATGAAATGAAACATTACCTTAGAATATTTAAGCAAACAAATAAAAATCAGAAAAAAATTATATAGAGACCCAGAGAACTGTGAAACATTAAGCGTGCTAAGAAGTTACAGTTGGAAGCTTGGTCTAGTGGTTCAGAAGTTCAGGTCCTGACTTGACTAATTAGAGGTCAACCTTGAGCACATGAGATGCTATTTATAAAAGTCAAAAGGAAAAAAAGAAAATGCAATACAGAAAGAAGAGCACCACTATATAATGCTTTGACAACTAGATATCCACAGACCATACATGACCTTGGGTACCAAGCAAGGATTCAGGACAAGGAACCTCTGACTGCAGTGGTATTTGCTCTGCCCATGACCTTGGGCTATATGGCCTAAAGGAGGTGGTGCTTCCTGATCCTATAAGGGATTGGAGAAGGGTCACATGACCTTCTCCCTGGTCCCTATGAGAGGTCACATACAAGGGCAGGAAGCACTGCCTCCTTTGGGCCATATAGCCCAAGGTCATGGGCAGAGCAAATACCACTCCATCTGACCTTTGACCAATATCCACATCTTGTTTAAATTCAGTCTGTTGGCTCAAGGTCATGTTTTTCACTGTCCAGTTTGCCTTTTGTATTTTGTTGTTTGTTAATTTACATGCTTCTTCAAAATTGACAGCAATTCCTATGGCTTCAGGAAGGAGAGAAATATGTGTATGTATACCTTTATCATAATGAAACTAATTCTCTATGGCTATACTGTGGTGGTTTGGGTGGTTGCAGGTTTTATATGAAATACCTTTCATTTTAAAGTTCTGAACTAACAAATAATATCAGGCCATATGTAGGAAGAAGAATAAGCTATGCAACTATGTCATCTGAGATTACAATGTACCACAATGTGCCAGATACATGAACATGGAACCATTGTGGCTCATTCCAACACATCAGCTACACCATGAAAGGGGAAGGGTATTTCCATAGGCATTATAAGGAGAAGGATTCATCTAATTCTCTAGTCCAAAGAATTTCACAGCAGCTTATTATATAGTCCATTAAGTCAGCTAATCTTCCAAGAACAGCCTGCTGAGATCAGCCTTGCACAGCCATCAGTGATTACTCAGCAAAAGCTCCATGTCGAATCAGTCCAAACCTCCTCTGCCATGGAAGCATCTAGACACAGTGAGTATGCTCCTGTTCTGGCTATGTGTTCTGGAGGTAATTAAATTTTAATGATACTATAATCATTGTCACTATTATATAAGTGGATATTTTCTTTTTAATGTTCAACTGTAGATATCTTACACTGCTTAAAAGTTTAATGATTAATTCTCCTTCAACCTTCTTCCCTGACAATGCCTCATCAAATAACACTGTTTCATGTGGGGTTACCCTGATCCCACTGAAGAATTAGGCCCACTGCCAGCAGCAGACCTTGACTGAGGAGGGGTAGTGTGCCACTGGACTGTCCCAGCCTCCTGGTACCTGGAGGTACCATCAGAAGCAGGGTCAAGCAGGAACTTGTTTATTAAGCATCAGCACACCCTTTATAAAGCACCAAACCACAAGCCAGCTTTCCTTCTACCAATCACAACAAAGGTCACATATCCATGAGCCTCTCTGGGCATAGTTCAGCATGATGATCATGAGGAGGCCATGTACCTATGTCATCTCTCCTGATCCCAAGAGCCAATCAAAATTTTTGGTAAACAACTTATGTCCTCACCCAGCTCACTTCCTCTCAGCACCATCTTTGGCTTTTGTAGCCTGACATGTGCTGGGCATACCCATAGTTTCAGGTAATTCTTTTTCACTCCTAGATGGCTGTAAGTAGTTAAAAAAAACATTTTAAGATTAAAAAAAAATACTTTTGTTTTAAACTGCCAAATAATGGAGGAGACAGATCCCTAGCTGGATATCTCTTGTCATCAAATGAAGCTTACAGTACCAGGAATGAGTTATATTTGTTTAGAATTCTTGACCAAAGGGGCCCCATGGGAACCCTTGAATAACCCAGGCTGTTCCTAAGGCTTTCTACAAGTTAATGGTAAGGCCCTATTTCTGAAGACAACAACTAAACAACTTATTTAATAGAAAGAAGTCTAGATACTATATAAAGCCTTGTCCTCTACCAGCTAATGTTCTTGCTACTAGAAGGTACTCTGTACACTATCAACAGAAAAACTTAAACACCAACCCAGCTACAAACACTTCCAGCTGAAATAGTGTCCTGTCTACATCGTCAGTGATGGTACAAAGCTTGTGAACATAAGCAACCAATATCTGGTTAGACTTCAGGTCCACTCCACAAGATGTAAGTCATAACTGACACTGCTTGGGTGACCACAAACCCCAGACTAGAAAAGTCAGGGACCTAGGATAAAACCAAATAGTACTGTTCTACTAAATTAACATAGTAAAAAATAATTCCTGATGACATTCTGCCATTTTTACGTATCAGTGCCTTGCTCAGCCATCATCAGAGACACCTCCTCCTACAGCAGATGGGAACAAATACAGAGACCCACAGCTAGACAGTATGCAGAAAGTAAGGGACCTTGGGACAGTCAGCACTTGAATGGGGTGTTTCCATCAAATCCCTCTCCTCAGGCCTCAGGAAATCTTATAGAAGGGAGGGGGTGATGGAAGAACCGGAAGGGATGGAGCACACCAAGGAAACAAAGTCTTTTAGGCACAACAGAAAGACACAAGCACATATAAACTCAGAGACTGAAACAGTATGCACAAGGCCTAAATGAGTCTGTTACCAGATAGGGTCCTAGAACTGAAAGGTGCAATGGATGGAACACATGCCTCATCCCTAACACAGAAGCTGTCTCCTATTAATATTCACTAGAAAATGAAAATTTAGTTTTCTCCAAGGGAGTCTTATTTGGGGAAAAAATCCTACTCTGAAGGGTAAATTGCATCCTCAGCAGGAGATGGCCAACTGAAAGTGAATTCTGTGGCACGTTGGGAGGTTTCCTGTCTCATACCATCTTGTCAGGCCTTTTTAAAAATTTTACCTCTTTCATTGCTTTCCCATTCCTTCCCCGTTCCTGCTCGACCATCCCATTTCCTCATGTTCTCATCCTCCATCCTCTACCCTCTATTGCCCTCTCTCACGCCCAGTTTACTCCAGGAGATCTCATCTATTTCCCTTTCCCAGGGTGATCCATGAGTCCCTCTTAGGATCCTCCTTGTTAGCTAGCTTCTCTGGAGCTGTGGGTTGTAGTCTGGTTATCCCTTGCTTTACATCTAGTATCCACTTATGAGTGAGTACATATCATGTTTGTCTTTCTGAGTCTGGGTTATCTCTCTCAGAATGATATTTTCTAGTTCTATCAATTTGCCTGCAAATTTCATGATGTCATTGTTTTTACTGCTGAGTAGTACTCCATTGTGTATATGTGCCATATTTTCTTTATCCATTCTTCAGTTGAGGGGCATCTAGGTTGTTTTTGGCTTTTACAAATAACGATGCTAAGAATGTAGTTGAGCAAGTATCCTTGTGGTATGATTGGGCATTCCTTGGGTATATGCCCAAGAGTGGTATAACTGAGTCTTGAAGAAGACTTATTCCCAATTTTCTGAGAAGCCTCCATACTGATTTCCAAAGTGCCTATACAAGTTTTCATTCCCACCAACAGTGGACGAGTGTTCCCTTTGCTCCACATCCTCTCCAACATAAGCTGCCATCAGTGTATTTAATCTTAGCTATTATGACAGGTGTAAGATGGCATCTCAGAGTCATTTTGATTTGCATTTCCTTGATGACTAAGGATATTGAGCAGTTTCTTAAAAGTATTTTGGCCATTTGAGATTCTTCTGTTGAGAATCCTCTGTTTAGCTCTGTAACTCATTTTTTTAATTGGATTGTTGGATATTTTGATATGTAGTTTCTTGAGTTCTTTATATATTTTGGAGATCAGCCCTTTGCATAAGCAAGACAGTTGGATAGCTTGATCTGCTTAAGGGGCCCCTGGCAGTAGGATCAGGATCCGTCCCTGGTGCATGAGATGGTTTTTTGGAGCCCATTACCTATGGTGGGATACCTCACATAGCCTTGATGCAGGAAGAAGGGCTTGGACCTGCCTCAACTGAATGTACCAGGCTCTGCTGATTCCCCATGGGAGGCCTTACCTTTTCAGAGAAGGGAATGGGTGGTGGGTTGGAGAAGAAGGCACTGGCAGGAGGAGGGAAGATTGGAGGACCTGTGATTGATATGTAAAATGAATAAAAAAATTTCTTAATAAAAAATTATCTTACTTTGAATTTTTTTCATTTCATTTTGTTTTATTTGTGTATTTTTCTCTTTTTACCCTATAAGTCTTTTGATTGTATATTATATATATGTATGTATATGTATATATGTATATATATGTATGTGTATATGTACATATAAGTATATATGTGTGTGCATATATATAATATATATATTTAATGTTTTTATGGGATTACTGGGGGTGCTCATGAGTGGATTTCTCCATCTATATCTGTTTCTTGTTCTTTTCTTGGGCTTTTCCCCTTCAGTTTGTTTGTTTTGTCCTCTTGCAATGTGTTAGTTTTTATTTTGTATTGTAATAGTTTATTTTATGATTATCACTTAGAAGCCTGTTTATCTCCTAATGATCCAGATAGGAGGAGAGGTAGAGAGGAACTGGGAGGGTTAGAGAAAGGGAAAACCATAATCAGGATATATTATGTGAGAAAAAATATCCTTTCCAATGAAAGAGAAAAAAGTTAGCAAGAAAAAGAGATTTTGAAAAATACTTTTGTTTACTTGATTATTATTTATTTGTCTATGTTCATGCTTACATGCACACATGATGTATGTCACAACCAATACAAAGGTGAAAAGAAAACTCTAGGCTGTTGATTCTCTTGCCATCAGGTGGTCTTAAGGGATCATGGAACTTCAGGCTTGGAAAGAAGTGACTTTACTTATTGAAGCACCCTGCTCACCTCATGTTTGGATTTTGAAAGTTTATTTATTTATTTATTTATTTATTTATTTATTTATTTATTTATTT
>CABHPH010131175.1:10923-38632 GCA_902168325.1 Peromyscus nudipes | reverse complement strand
TTTATTTATTTATTTATTTATTTATTTATTTATTTATTTATTTATTTATTTTTTAAATTACACTCATGATATTCATTAATTACACTCATGATATTAATCACATTTGTGGTATTGATAGATTACATTCGCAGTATTCATTCAATTATATATATATATATATATTAATTTTAAATGCCGAATTTCATTTATTGAAGGGGGGAGGAGGTCTTAAATACAGGCTTACAGCACAATGGGAGGACCCCGGAGGGCAGAAGTTCTCTACTGATGTTTTACAATCTTGCATCTAAGCTGTTAACGCCCATTATTCAGGATACACAGACGAGGAACTTCCCTTAAGCATTCAGGAGGGTGGAACCTGGCAGGGAATTAGCACAGGGAGGATATCAAGGTCAAGGTCTGAAATCAAAGCAACAGTTACCCAAAACGGGGGCAAGGGCCCTACAGGTCCCCCTTTTATTAAAAAATGAGCTTCTGACTTGGTTTGCATGGGATGTCAGCAGGTCACCTTACCAGTCATGAGGACGCCTGCCCAGGCCGCACAGGTGCTCTGTCTTAGGTTGGTGAGTGCCCCCCAGGTATTACCCATCTCTGAATACTCATTATCATACAGGCTTAATCATGTGTGAGCTACATAGTTAATTGCTGCCAAAGATCTCAAAGTTTCACTAGGCTTGCAATCTGTGTGTTCAATACAGAAAAGACCAACAGAGGTCCTACCTCACCCATAGCCAGTAGGCTAAAGGCAACTGAGCCATTCCCTTCCTTAACGAGCCATACTGTACTTTGGAGTCCTTGTAAGATAGTATCCCCAAAGCAACTGGAACTTGAGTTTATAAATTTATAATTTTCAAAGCCAATCAAGAATTAAATTAATCATGCTCAGTAGAATGAAAAATTAACTAACTGTGGTAGCTACTTTTGTTGCCAGGGTCTCCATTGTGCTAGCTGTAGTAAGCAATTATGAAATGGTAATCCCAGAAAGAGTAGCAGTGGTGGGCGCCATTGCTATAACAGCAACAGCAGCAGCAGCAATGTCAAATTCTCTTCTGGATTGTGTGGACATCCACTGGCATAGATAAAACTCCAGTAACACGAACCACCAAGGCCTGTTTTTCTTGATCCCAGCACAACTTTAGCTGGCAGCTCTTCTGGAGAATCCAATCTCATGGCTACAGATCCTAGGCTTACATTAATGCTTGCCAAAGCTGGCGATATTGGGCTCTCAATCTCCATTGGCATCAGAAGGGTAGATTTTTTCATGAAGACCCATTAGGTCTCTGTTATGTTGGGCTTCAGCAGCAGCCACAGGCCACGTTCAGTGCTCAGGAATCCAAAGAGGAATCTCATTGTCCTGAGGAAAGATATAAACAGAACCCTGGGGCCACACCAACACTAGATCGGGTCTCCTCCACGTGCAAGTAGAAAGATCCTTCCATCGCTCCAGAGGGTGATTTGCAACAGGAGCCCTCCAGTGCTTATCTACATCAGATACTCCAGCAGAATCCACCAATAAAAAATTTAAAATATATAAAACAAGGGAAAGAATAGAACGTGGAGAGGAATGATGAGTCCCTAGTTCTCCCTTTTTTTACTTTAGTAAAATATTTGTTTGTTTAATATTTCAAATTTTTCTTTTATTTTTATTTATTTTTATTGTTTAAAATTAATTAATTTATTTTTCTATTATCAGCTTGATAGAGTATGTATTCTTATCTTAATAGTGAGATGTTTCACTGAGGCTTGCTCAGTAATTGAGTAAAACCGAAAATTATTATAAGCCACAGTCGTCCTAGGGACCTCCATGCTATATATATAGCCTCCATAGTTCTACGGGTTGTAGTCTGATTGTTCTTTATTTTATATCTAGAATCCACTTATGAGTGAGTACATACCATGATTGTCTTTCTGGGTTTGGGTTACCTCACTCAGAATGATTTTTTCTAGTTCCGTCCATTTGCCTGCAAATTTCATGCTTTCATTGTTTTTCTCTGCTGAGTAGTACTCCATTGTGTATATGTACCACATTTTCTTAATCCATTCTTCAGTTGATGGACATCTAGGTTGTTTCCAGGTCGTGGCTATTACAAATAGTGCTGCTATGAACATAGTTGAACATGTATCTTTATGGTATGAATCAGCATTCCTTGGGTATATGCCCAAGAGTGGTATGGCTGGGTCTTGAGGTAGTTCGATTCCTAATTTTCTGAGAAACCACCATACTGATTTTCACAGTGGTTGTACAAGCTTGCATTCCCACCAACAGTGGAGGAGTGTTCCCTTTGCTCCACATCCTCTCAAACATTGACTGTCATTGGTGTTTTTGATCGTAGCCATTCTGACAGGTGTAAGGTGGTATCTCAGAGTTGTTTTGATTTGCATTTCTCTGATGATTAAGGATGTTGAGCATTTCTTTAAATGTCTTTCAGTCATTTGTGATTCTTGTTTCGTGAATTCTCTGTTTAGCTCTTTAGCCCATTTTTTAATTGGATTGTTTAATATTTTGATGTTTAGTTTCTTGAGTTCTTTATATACTGTGGAGATCAATCCTCTGTCAGATGTGGGGTTGGTGAAGATCTTTTCCCATTCTGTTGGCTGTCTTTTTGTCTTATTGACTATCTTTCGCCTTGCAAAAGCTTCTCAATTTTGAGAGGCCCCATTTATTAATTGTTGTGCTCAGGGTCTGTGCTGTTGGTGTTATATTTAGGAAATGGTCTCCAGTGCCAATGCATTCAAGAGTACTTCCTATTTTCTTTTCTATTAAGTTTAGTGTAGCTGGATTTATGTTGAGGTCTTTGATCGACTTGGACTTGAGTTTTGTGCATGGTGACAGATATGGATCTATTTGTAATCTTTTACATATTGTCATCCGGTTATGCCAGCACCATTTGTTGAAGATACTTTCTTTTTTTCCATTGTATAGTTTTGGCTTCTTTGTCAAAAACCAGGTGTTCATATGTGCATGGATTAATCTCAGGGTCTTCAATTCGATTCCATTGGTCCGTATGTCGGTTTTTATACCAGTACCAAGCTGTTTTTATTACTATAGCTCTATAGTAGAGTTTGAAGTCAGGGATGGTGATGCCTCCAAAGGTTGCTTTATCGTATAAGATTCTTTTAGCTATCCTGGGTCTTTTGTTTTTCCATATGAAGTTGAGTATTTTTCTTTCCAAGTCTGTGAAGAATTGTGTTGGGATTTTGATGGGGATTGCATTGAATCTGTAGATTGCTTTTGGTAAGATTGCCATTTTTACTATGTTAATCCTACCTATCCATGAGTATGGGAGATCCTTCCATTTTCTGATATCTTCTTCAATTTCTTTCTTTAGAGATTTAAAGTTGTTATCAAAAAGGTCTTTCACTTGTTTAGTTAGTGTTATCCCAAGGTATTTTATATTATTTGTGGCTATTGTAAAGGGTGATGTTTCTCTGACTTCTTTCTCAGCCCTTTTATCATTTGTGTATAGGAGGGCTACTGATATTTTTGAGTTGATCTTGTATCCTGCCACTTTACTGAAGGAGTTTATCAGCTGTAGGAGTTCCCTGGTAGAGTTTTTGGGGTCACTTATGTATACTATCATATCATCTGCAAATAGTGAAAGTTTGACTTCTTCCTTTCCAATTTGTATCCCTTTGATCTCCTTTTGTTGAATTATTGCTATAGCTAGAACTTCTAGTACTATATTGAATAAATATGGGGAGAGTGGACAGCCTTGTCTTGTT
This sequence comes from Peromyscus nudipes, assembly GCA_902168325.1. Classification (NCBI taxonomy): domain Eukaryota; kingdom Metazoa; phylum Chordata; class Mammalia; order Rodentia; family Cricetidae; genus Peromyscus; species Peromyscus nudipes. The sequence continues at coordinate 34,912 of CABHPH010131175.1, read as the reverse complement.
CCTGAATTTAGTGGTATTGCTTTGAGTTTCTCTCCATTTAATTTGATGTTTGCTGTTGGCTTGCTATAAATTGCCTTCATTATGTTTAGGAATGTTCCTTGTATTCCTGATCTTTCTAAGACCTTTATCATGAAGGGGTGTTGGATTTTGTCAAAGGCTTTTTCAGCATCTAATGAGATGATCATGTGTTTTTTTTCTTTCAGTTTGTTTATATGGTGTATTACATTGACAGATTTTCGTATGTTGAACCATCCTTGCATCCCTAGGATGAATCCTACTTGGTCGTGATGGATAAATTTTTTGATGTATTCTTGGGTTCGGTTTGCCAATATTTTGTTGAGTATTTTTGCATCAATGTTCATGAGGGAGATTGGTCTGTAGTTCTCTTTGTTGCATCTTTGTGTGGTTTGGGTATCAGGGTAATTATAGCCTCATAAGAAGAGTTTGGTAGTGTTCCTTCGGTTTCTATTGTGTGGAAAATTTTGAAGAGTATTGGTATTAGTTTGTCATTGAAAGTCTGGTAAAATTCTGCACTGAAACCATCTGGTCCTGGGCTTTTTTTGGTTGGGAGACTTTTGATGACTGTTTCTATTTCTTTAGGGGTTATTGGTCTATTTAAATGGTTTATCTGGTCTTGATTTAATTTTGGTATGTGGTATTTATCCAGAAAATTGTCCATTTCTTCCTGGTTTTCCATTTTTGTGGAGTACAGGTTTTTGAAGTATGATCTGATGATTCTCTGGATTTCCTTGTTGTCTGTTGTTTTGTCTCCCTTTTCATTTCTGATTTTGTTAATTTGGGTGCTCTTTCTTTGCTTTTTGGTTAACTTGGCTAGGGGTTTGTGTATCTTGTTGATACACAAGGGGTTTTTCAAAGAACCAACTCTTTGTTTCATTGATTTTTTTGTATTGTTCTCTGGTTTTCTATTTCGTTGATTTCAGCCCTCAATTTGATTATTTCCTGGCGTCTATTTCTCCTGGGTGAGTTTGTTTCTTTTTGTTCTAGAGCTTTCAGTTGTGCTGTTAATTCCTTGATATGGGATTGCTCCATCTTCTTTATGTGTGCATTTAGAGCTATGAATTTTTCTTTTAGCACTGCTTTCATAGTGTCCCATAAGTTTGGGTATGTTGTACTTTCATTTTCATTGAATTCTAGGAAATCTTTAATTTCTTTCTTTATTTCTTCCTTGACCCATTGATGTTTCAGGTGGGCATTATTCAGTTTCCATAAGTTTGTAGGCTTTCTATAATTTTTGTTGTTGTTGAAGTCTAGCTTTAAGGCATTGTGGTCTGATAAGATACAGGAGGTTGTTCAAATTTTTTTGTATCTGTTGAGATTTGTTTTGTGGCCAAGCATGTGGTCAATTTTTGAGAAGGTTCCATGGAGTGCTGAGAAGAAGGTATATTCTTCTGTGTTAGGATGGAATGTTCTGTAGTTATCTATTAAGTCCATTTGAGTCATAACATCTGTTAGGTCCTTTATTTCTTTGTTAAGTTTCAGTATGGTTGATCTGTCTTTTGGTGAGAGTGGTATGTTGAAATCTCCAACTACTAAGGTGTGGGGTTTGATGTGCATTTTAAGCTTTAGTAGTGTTTCTTTTATGAATGTGGGTGCTTTTGTATTTGGGGCATAAATGTTTAAAATCAAGACTTCATCTTGGTGGATTTTTCCTGTGATAAATATGTAATGTCCATCCTGATCTCTTTTGATTGATTTTAGTTTGAAGTCTATTTTATTAGATATTAGAATAGCTACACCAGCTTGTTTCTTAGGTCCATTTGCTTGGAAAGCCTTTTCCCAGCCCTTTACTCTGAGGTAGTATCTGTCTTTGAAGTTAAGGTGTGTTTCTTGTATGCAGCAGATGGATGGGTCCTGTTTTCTTATCCATTCTGTTAGCCTGTGTCTTTTTATAGATGAGTTGAGACCATTGATATTGATGGATATTAATGACCAGTGATTGTTAATTCCAGTTATTTTTTGTGGTTTTGTTGTGTTGTCCTTCTTTGGTGTATGTTGGAGTGGGATTATCTATTGCCTGAGTTTTCATGGGTGTGTTTAGCTTCTTTAGGTTGGATTTTCCCTTCTAGTGCTTTCTGTAGGGCTGCATGTGTGGACAGATATTGATTAAATATGGTTTTATCATGAAATATTTTGTTTACTCCGCCTATGGTGATTGAGAGTTTTGCTGGGTATAATAGTCTGGGTTAGCATCCGTGGTCTCTTAGTGTCTGCATAACATTTGTCCAGGACCTTCTAGCTTTCCTAGTCTCTATTGAGATATCTGATGTTATTCTGATGGATTTGCCTTTATATGTTACTTGGTCTTTTTCCTTTGCAGCTCTTAATATTTTTTCTTTGTTGTGTGTGTTTAGTGTTTTGATTATTATGTGGCGAGGGGACTTTTTTTTTTGATCCAGCCTATTTGGTGTTCTGTAAGCTTCTTATATCTTCATAGGTATTTCTTTCTTTAGGTTAGGAAAGTTTTCTTCTATGATTTTGTTGAATATATTTTCTGTGCCTTTGAGTTGGTATTCTTCTGCTTCTTCTATCCCTATTATTCTTAGGTTTGGTCTTTTCATGGTGTCCCAAATTTCTTGGACATTTTGTGATATGACTCTTTTGTCTTTAGTGTTTTCTTTGACTGACGAATCTATTTTCTCTATTGTGTCTTCAGTGTCAGAGATTCTCTGTTCCATCTCTTGCATTTGGTTGGTTATGCTTGTTTCTGTAGTTCCTGTTTGTTTAGTCAGGATTTCTATTTCCAGCATTCCCTCAGCATGTGTTTTCTTTATTGCCTCAAATTCATTTTTCAGATCTTGGAATGTCTCTTTCATCTGTTTAATTGCTTTTTCTTGGCTTTCTTTGATTTCTTCCAATTTTTTGTTCATTTTTTCTTCCATTTCTTTAAGAGAATTTTTTATTTCCTCTTTAATGGAGTTTTTCATTTCCTCTTTAAGGGAATTTTTTATTTCTTCTTTAAAGGCCTCTATCATCTTCTTAAAGTCATTTTTAGGATTGATTTCTTCTGTTTCTTCTGTCTTGGTATGTTCAGGTCTTGCAGGTGTAGAATCACTAGGTTCTGATGTTGCCATATAGGTCTTTATGTTGTTGCCTGTATTTTTGCACTGGTGTCTACTCATCTCTTCCTTTGCTCGGTGCAGACGGTGTCTGTGTCTGAGAGTGCCTCTCTTGTTCTAATTTTTAGTCTTGGTTCACTAGGAGTTCTTGGTTAAATTGATACTGTTGGGCTGTTTCTTCAGGAGCAGCTGATCTCAGTTGGTGAAGTATATACTTATGATTCTGGTGATCTGGTTCGGTGGCTGGGCAGCGCCTTCTTCTGTGTTCTCAGGTCATGTTTTGCTCATTCGTCAACTCCTCAGCTGATCTTGTTTCCTCAGACTTCAAACTGTAGGGATCTGAATCCTCTCCCGGATGGATTTCAGCTGAGCAGGGTAGTCCCACCAACACCTCCAAGTTGTTGGGTTTCGCAGGATCAGCAGCTGGGCCCTGGGTTGGCCTCAGACAGAGTGTTCAGATTCGTTCTGGTTCCATCCCACGGAGATAGCTTCTTCCCCGGGTTTTGGAATTAAAGGTGTCCCTGTTCCAAGCTCTTGATTAAGAGCTTGTTTTCACTAACTCTTCAGCGGGTAATAGCTCAGTTTCTGGTCTTTATTGCAACTGTGTTTCAGCCACCGCCGGGCCTACCTGCCTCTGTTGACCACAGCCGCCGCCGCCGTGCCTGTCTGCCTCTGCCGGGCCTGCCTGCCTCTGTCGGCCGCCACAGCCGTGCCTGTCTCTTTTTATTATTTCTTTAACTCATTCACAATGTTAACTGAATTAAAGAAATTGTACATATATAAGTGTGCTATAAGTAGATACTACGTATTTTATTTTTCAATAAATGTTGTCTAAAACATAAAATTGTTTGTGACATTATATAATATATTAAATTGACATTGTTTGTATTCTAGAGGTAAGAGTCTATTTTGTGAGTTAAATGGTGTCCATTCTCTTCTGTCATGATACCATGCCACCAGCAGGCAAAGAAAAATCCCAAAACTTATTGAAAAAATAGCATGGAGATAAGAAAATCCATGAACTACATGTTTGTGCCTTAGACTAAAAATATGTTTAATCTACAGATTTACATAAAAGTACACAAACCCTTTAGAACAGTGGTTTAATCTCTCAATCATTTTTGAATACTTATTGCAAACTATTAATTCAGAAACATTTAATGATTAGTGATATTTTATTTTGTTTTATGGCCAAAACATGAAAAAATATTCGCCCCAGATAAGACATGAATTTCAGACTGTGGAAATCATTCTACCCAAGTTCAGTTAGAGCACCAATGAGTCCTTTGGGGTTGCTTATAAAAGCATTAGTGAGAAATTACTAACGGGAGCACAGGGGACTTAATAGCTACTTCATCAAACCCAGCACACCCACCCCAGCACAAGCAACAGTTCACAAAAACTTTGTCCTGAGAGCCCTCTACGTGATTACAGGCACTTTCACCACAGTCTTCTTCACCCAGAAATTGGTTACTACTTATAAATCATTGGGAAGGAGTCTTGTGAATTTTGTGGATTTATTATCTTCCTGATCCTGGTAAGTTTCTAGAGTTTCTTTTTTTGAGCCTCTTCAAGAGGGAATGTTTCATTTCAGAGGAAAAAGCCTTGTCATGAAACATAGTATAGATTAAATAAAGTACAGTGGTGTATATTGTAAATACTAAATTCTAATTTGTTATGGCAATGCTTAGGTGTTTTGAAGCTAGTAGTTTTATTCACAGCAGAAAATAACATAAAAATAAACATACAAAATATTGCTGAGAAGGTATCAAAGAAGCCAGGTGCAGAGGGGCACATGTTTATTCTTAGCACTTGGAAGGCTGAGGCAGGAAGGTCACAAATTCCAGGCTGGCCTGAGGCACTAACATAATATGAAAACAATAGTATCATTGTATATAAATTACAATGAGGAACAGTAGAAGTAAGAAAGTACTTGTACAAAAAAAATGACGTTTTAAAAATATTTCCTCTTCATAACAGTTTATCTTACTGAAGGGTTTGTGGCTATGGCAAATAAAATAATTGCAACATAAAACAGAAAAATCTCAAATCTGGACTAAGGAGTTTATTGATTTTACGGCATAGATTTTCAAAAACCCCATTTAAATAGTAGAGCATGTGTCTTCCAGTAAATCAATGTGTAAGGTTAAATGTCTATATTTGCAGCATGTACTTTCCTTTCCTCAAACCTTTACTTCTACACCGTTGGCATAATCCCTGTTTTTTATATATATATATATATATATATATATATATATGTGTGTGTGTGTGTGTGTGTGTGTGTGTGTGTGTGTGTGTGTAAAATTTTTTATTTTAAGGGCCTGGCACTCAGCTCTCAAATAAGTACATGGAGATTTATTCTTATTTATGAATGCCTAACCTTAGCTTGGCTTTTTATAGCCAGCGTTTCTAACTTAAATTATCCCATTTCCCTTGAAGTACATTTTGCCTCTGGGCTTTTTCCCTCTGTTTATTGTATATATTTTGCTTTCCTTCTTAATCTGTGTCTGTCTATATAGCTGAGTGGCTGGCCCCTGGTGTCCTCTTCTCTTTCTCCTTTTCTCGCTCCTCCCTCTTTCTGTTCTTCTGAGCCTAGATTTCTCCTCCTATTTATTCTCTCCGCCCAGCAATTGGCCATTCAGCTCTTTATTAGATCAAGCAGGTATTATAGACAGGCAAAGTAACACAGCTTTATGGAATTAAACAAATGCAACATAAAAGAATGCAACACATCTTTGAATTATTAAACAAATATTCTGCAACATGAATGTAACACCTCTTTTTTTTTTTTTTTAAAGATTTATTTATTCATTTTGTATACAACATGTATGACCAGAAGAGGGCACCAGATCTCATTACAGATGGTTGTGAGCCACCATGTGGTTGCTGGGAATTGAACTCAGGACCTCTGGAAGAGCAGTCAGTGCTCTTAACCTCTGAGCCATCTCTCCAGCCCTGAATGTAACACCTCTTAAACTAATATTACACACACACACACACACACATGCTTTTAAAAATAGCATGGTGTCATAATGTCCTTTCCAGTCACCATGATAAAGCATTCTGACATAAGCAACTGTAAGGAAGAAAGGACTTATTCAGTTTATAATTACAGATTATAGTCCAACATTAAAGAGAAATCAAGGCAGCAGGAATTTAGAGCAGCATCAGTCTAGATCAGAGAAAGAATGTTTGCATACATGCAAGGTAGTTAGCTGCTTTTTTCCCATTTTGTACAGTCGAGAACACAAGTCTAGTGAGTGATGTTACCCACAGTGGGCTGTTTCTCTCCACCTCATTTAGGTAACAACATCAAAACCATACTTGACGGGCATGCTCACAGGTCAAGTGATCAAGATGAGTTCTCACTGTGACTCTTCCCAAGTGATCCTAGGCTATGTCAAGTTGAATTACATCTAAACATCACACACACAGAGATACACACAGATAAATGCATATGAACACATATTATTTATAATTATATACAATGTATTTAATAATATGTGATATCTGTAAGTAATTTAGTGGATACTTTGATAATTTGCTACATACATAATAATAACATAATAATTATAGAGCACAATATAATAATGGTAACCAAGACAAATTTGTATCTTCTAGTTGAAGGTTTCAAGTCAATGTTATCCTTTACAAGGTCAATGTCATATAATTTTAGAGGAATTAATTTTAACAATTAAGACAGCAATACACTTGTATCTGTCAATATTATGAGCCCTTTCCCTATCATTTTCACCATTAGAAAAATTATTGTCAGTTCCTAAAACAACACCTAAATTATCTTAAAGGTTTGGGGCTGAAACATTTACACACTTCTCCTAAGATGCATATCTACTCTATTACTTGAAAACTAATTTTGAAAACCTATTGTGATTTATGGCACCTTAAAATTGGACTAAAGATATTTTATTCAGTCAGTGTTCTCAGCATTACTGGCTTCCCTTGCTTTATATAGTGTCGTCATTTGCTCCTTTTACTACATGAACTCAGGAATTTATTTAGGCTGCAAATCTTGACAATGAAAGATTTGTCAGTATAATAGAGCTATAAGAATGAAGCAAAGCATGATAATAGACAAAGGCATTGTGCAAAACATCACCAAGCATAATTGAGATAGTGCTGCTTATTTTTCATAACAAAGTTGTCATTGTGGAATATCACTTTGTAAATTAGATAGGAAAATAAATGTGCAGTCATTCTTTAGTTGCTTGAGGATAATTATTCTAGAGTTAGAGCACATAAGGAGAGTAGGGAATAAAAATTTAATAAATATCTTCCAAATTTTCTGTATTGTTAAAGTAGACAAAGAACTAAAATCCATCTCTCCCAAACAGAAGTCAAGTGCACGTTTTATTTGCTGTGGAAACTCGTTCCCATCTTTGTCTATACTAAGTACCTATTAAAGAATTCTTTAAATAAGAAAAAAAATGTGCACATTCAGATAATATTCAAAGATGTAATAGATTATAAAATTAAAACTAGTAACCTCTCCATTACTCTCAATTTTAACCCACATTTTGAATACTATTTGTTTTCAATATTTATTAATGTGGGGTGTAATTAAATAGTATCTTTGCATCTCTACTGTTGTAACTTCCTTCCCGTAACACTATTTGATATACTTCCTTTCTTTCTCTTCTCCAATTTCTTAACTTTAATTTCAATTTTTTACACTCTTTGGGAGCTGTTAAAATATAAAGATATTTGTCTATAGAATAATAGATATATGAATATAAATAAAATATAGTAGGTCTTACATATCTCACTTTGTGAGATAGGAAATGATTGCTCTTGTATATCACAATTCTGCCATTACCAAAAAATAAACTGTATTAGCCACATCATTTCATTATTTTTATTCAGTGTTGGAAGAGTCATTATTTAATTAATACACCAAAACTGATTACATAACTTTAGGGAATTCTGACCAAAACATTGAGCACTGGGATTTGGAGTTGGTACTAACATTGAGAATTAACCATTTCAAAATAGATTTTTCTAGGATTACATTTCTTTCTTTTTTTTTTGAGATAGGGTTTCTCTGTGTAACAGGCTGTCCTAGAACTCACTTTGTAGACTAGGTTGGTCTCGAACTCACAGAGATCCACCTGCCTCTGCCTCTTGAGCACTGGGATTAAAGGCGTGCACCACTACCGCCCAGCCTAGGCTTACATTTTTAAACTGTATTCTCATAAGTTTACTGCATCATTTTAGGTTTCACTTATATACCATACTTAGTATCTACAGACTAAAATGAAAATGAAACTCTCTTTCTTGCTCCCTAAATATCACTTTTATTATGCTGAAATTAAAAATAAATATAATGACATCCTTTGTTACTTCATTTGGTTTTCTGAAGCAAAACCCCTTTATGGAGGAAAGGTATGCATTTACTGGTTGTATCTTAAGACACGAATATCACATACTAGTGACATAAGAAAAATGTATCAGCAACAGAGGAGGAAGGGTTTTCCACTCTGCTCTATTCAAAACATTAGGCAATTGGGAAAATGTTGTGACTTAGTATCATTATTGACTGTTTTATAATGATTACTCACTGCTGGTAAAGGAGTGGCTGATATTATAAGAACATGGGTTTTGTGGGTTTTCAATGAAATAGTATTTATTTATATTGCATAAGGAAAGTCTTGGATAGCTGTATTTTAGAGCTGAGATAAAAAAATACCTGCAGGTTTATAAAAATGCAACCTCTACCATCTACTTCTTTGAATCATTACGCTTTTAGTAAACTTCCCTTTTCATTAAGAAGGATAAAATGTGTTCCTAAAATGTTCGTCTAAGTAACACTTTGACTAAATTCAAACCAGTAAAGAAAGCTAAAAATCATTTATAAAAACATGTCTCTATGAAATACAAATTAAACCTAATTAGGGAAAAGACTAATTTGAAATAAAAAAATTGTCACTGAAATGATGCTAGATAAAAGCCACTAACTGACATAATTTTTGTTTATTACACATCCCATCGTAAATGTCATATCATCAGGAGGGGGAGTATAAGAGTATTTTGTTTTTGATGTGATTGGACTCACTGATTTCATTTTCAGATTATTAACTTATAGAAAGCACAGATGTAGTGATTATTATACACAAAATATCTGTGTACATGCCACACTCATTCATAATGCTAAGTAGAGAAAACCCTCAAAAATTATTCAAATATCTTGTAATACTTATGAGGTCAATCATGTATTCATTTTGCTTTTCAGTTTCCCTCTTCTGGTGTCAACTTTTACACTGTATGGGTCTGTAAACTTCCCAGTAAATAAGTAAAATAGCTATGCAACAATTCATAACAATATAAGATTACATTGTTACTATGGATTTAATGTTTTGGAGGACCTTACATTGGCTCTCTATATATGCATTGATAATTATCTCAGATTCCATGGTATTTTGTCAGTGGCTATTAATAGATGGTAGAAAATAGGAGGTTCTCACTCTCTTCTTTACATTCCCTAAAACATGGATCCAGCGAGTATTGGTAAACTTGAGGCTCTCACCCTCTAGTTGCTGAAGTACTGGCTGTACTCATGGTTCCCTGAACACACAGGTCATACCAGGTGTTCACTCGAATCCTCAGCTTTTCAGTCTTTGAGATTATAAATAAATACACTATTTGGGACACATAATATAAGCAACTTTTGTGGCATTGTTCTGTCATTTTGTGTTTGTGTTCTTTAAAACACATATATTTTTTATTTTATTTATATTTATTTATATATATATTTACCTTTAAAACACACATGCACACACACACACACACACACACACATATATATATATATATATACTTTTATTTTATATGCATTAGTATTTTACCTGCATTTGTGTCTCTGTGAGGGTGACAGAGTCCCTGGAACTGGAGTTACTGACATTCCTGAGCTGCCATGTGGGTGCTGAGAATTTAACCCAAGTCCTCTGGAAGAACTGGCAATGCTCTTAAACACTGAGCCATCTCTCTTGCTTCAGACTGTGTTCTTATTTTTTATCAGACAGCTTTTTCCTCTTAAAGAGTTTTGCCCAGTGAAAGAGTACTTGACTAGTTTGCACAAGGTCATAATCTTAATCCCAAGTTCCAGCCAAGCAATGAAGTTTTGATCATTTATTTCCTTCTTCCCAGAGGACAAATAAGGCATCTCAAGAGACTACTGATTAAATGAAAGTATCAATCCACCCCAAAATCATTTATTAACTCAAATTCATTCCTCATGATTTTTGCATATAATTATGTACACTTGCTTAAAACTTACACAAGCACATTTAAATTTATATATATAAATGTATTAAAACATAAATATATTTCTATCTTTTATTAGCTTTTAATTTTGAGGGAAATAATTCACATGTTAATATACATATCATATAATGTACAGATTATAAATATACTTCATGTAAAGAATACATTAATTTTATTTGTCAGATATTAATAGAGCACCCAGATGTCTAGACAAACTGTTTTGGCTGTCACTGTACAGATAATTTTGGACAGGGTAAGAGTTAAAATTGATACACTGAGTAAAACTCATTGCTCTCCTGGATGTGAGGGACTTCATTTAGTTAGCTGAGTGAAAGAACAGACATGCTGTCTTTCATTTGGCAACGTACAATTATTTATGCCATGCAGAGACTGGACAAGAAATGATATAACTAATTCTCTTAGGACTTGACAATTAATCCCAAAATTTTCTTTTCAGGATCCCCTAAAGATGCTTTCACCCCCAGACAGCAAGAAGTAATTTTAAGAAAATGACACCCACATTCCCAAGGGATGGGGTGGGTAGTTTTTGGTTGTTTGAGTTATGGATATTGTCATTGTTAACGATGGTTGGTTACAAGTTGTTAATTGTTAATGGTCAAAAAAAAGCTAAACAAAGGAGATTAGATTCAGGGTTCTTGTTTAAAAAAAACAGAAAAAGAAAATAGGATATAGATAAGAGGTAGATTATTGAATCTATTCTGAAAAAAAGAAATAAGATAAAAGGTAGATTTGAAAAAAAGGGAAGATGTAGAAATGATAAGATAAAAGGTAGACTTTTGAATCTATTCAGAAAAGAAAAAAGAGAGACTATGACTATGATAAGATAAAAGGTAGATTATTGAATCTACTTTTTAAAAGGAACTACTTGTTTTAAATAGGATAAGTAATGAATTTTTTGTCTGAATTCGTCAAATGTTAATGGAATGGACATTATTAATTCATATAATGGAGTTTTTGAGTGAATCTGTCAAATGTTCGTGGACTAGACATTGTTAATGTAATTCTTGACTGTACAAACTTATTGTATATACTTTATCTTATATTAGTTATAAGCTTCTTTTATTATTTAGACAAAAAGGGGGAAATGTGGTGATACTGTGTTCCCCAATATATTGTGCACCCTAATAAACTTATCTAGGGTCAAAGAACAGAACAGCCACTAGATAGACATAGAGGCCAGAAAATGGTGGGACTCACATCTTTAATCCTAGCATTCCAGACGCAGAGATCCATCCGGATCTCTGTGAGTTCAAAGCAACACTGGAAACAGCCAGGCATGGTGGCACATACCTTTAATCTCAGAATTTGAGATTTCATGTCTAGCTTGGGAAAGACACATGCCTTTAATCCCAGGAAGTTACGGCAGGAAGCAGAAAGGTATATTAAAGTGTGAGGACCAGGAACTAGAAGCTTTTTAAGCTTTTAGGCTTTTTAGCAGCAATTCAACTGATATCCATTTGAATGAGGACTCAGAGGCTTTCAATCTGAGGAAACAAGATCAGCTGAGGAATTGGTAAGGTGAGGTTGGATGTGGCTTATTCTGTTTCTCTGATCTTTCAGCATTCACCCCAATAGCTGACTCAGGTTATTTCATTTGCAAGACTATTTAGACATTTGTCTACATTTGGCACAAAACTGTTTAGCAATTTGTCTTACAATGCCAGGTTGCTAATGATCTTTAACATCAACTTGTCTTTTCCTTACCCTTTGGAAGCCTTGAACCTGCCAATCTTTGCACAAGATCTGAGCCTTTGCTGCTGACGTGCATCAAGCCTCATGGATCTCAGTATTTGATAGCCTCTAGAACCACACAACTCAGTTTTTTATAACAGAGACTACACAAAGATTGCACACTTGCACATACACACACACAAACACACATTGGATTGGATTCGCTGGGACAATATAGTTAATACATTCAATGTTAGAATGATTTGCTCCTGTAATTAAACTTGTTTGGTTTTTGCTGTATTGATATTTTAAGTGAATAAACATGTTTCCAGATTTTAAATGAGAATTTTTATGTTTAAATACATATTTATTTAAATATATATAAACTAAAATAAGGTCCTTCTATTGCATTCCAAACTGTAGTCTGAGAAGCACTTCTTTTCACCAAATTAAATCTTCACTCAATTTCTATAGAAGGTGTCACGTGTTTTTCACCAATAACTCAAATATATTTTCAGCAATTATATTTTATATTATAATTACATGAATTTATTAGTTATATTAAGTAAATATATTTTTAAAAAGTTAAATTTATTTTGTTTGTAAATATATTTATATATATTTGATTTGATATTAATGGAATATCTTGATTTATTTGTGTTATATTATAACAATTGAATAAAAATTTTAAATATTTAAATATACAGTAATAGTGCTAAACTTTTTGTTTTCATTATCTCCTTCCCTAGAGAGGAACACTATAAAAATAGAGAATTACAGAGATGGATCCTCTTGATGCCAAAGCTGTCATTATTATTGTTCAAGAATTTAATTTTAGCATTTTAATTTTCTCATCATTACTAGGTATAAGCCATAATTTTAATGCTTTGAAATGTATGTAAAGACCACAAGACTTGTTCTCTGTAAATGACTTTAAAATTGAATATTATCTGTAAGAAACTGCAATGTGAAGATCTGTTACATTCACTGGAACAATCCTCCTGTATTCTACTTTATTAACAAACCAGTATTTGTTTACTCAGGTATTTCCACACCAGCCACCGAGAAGCTGTCATTTCCCATTTATCATTATCCTACTGCTGTAATGAGCATCATTCTTTATGATCTCACAAATTATCCATCTAAGAACTTCTCACAGAAAGAGCACTTTGTAATGTGTTGCTGCATGATGGTACCTATTTCTCAATTCCACCCGGTATTTCTAAACAGCTCTCCAAAAATTGCAATAATTATCATCCCATTAGTAATATGTAAGACTTCATTTTTTCCCCAGTCAATACTTTTTGTAATCATATTATATCTTTTTCACAAGCTAATGGGTGTAAGATTGCAATTTACTGTTTTTCTTTTAATTGATAGTACCTTGATTACCTGTAATTCTAGGTACTTTTTTATATTTATTGGCCATCTGGTATTTTTATTTTGTCTATGTTTATATGTAGGCTATCCTATGAAATTGTGTTACTTGTATTTGTTTCTTCATAAAGCCCATGTCATAATAATTTTATTTTATATATATATATATATATATATATATGAAAACTACTGTGGAATAATCCTTTTGTACACTGTGAAGATTTGTCACTGTGATGAGTTTAATAAAGAAGCTGATTGGCCAATAATTGAATAGGATAAGGTTAGGCAGGAGAGCCAGACTAAGAGAATGCTGGGAGAAAGAAGAGTGGAGGCTGCAGTCACCAGCCAGACGCAAAGTGAGTCAGACACACAAAAATTGGATAGAGGTAAAAGCCACAAGCCTTGGGACAGCACATAGTTTAACAGAACTTGGTCAAATTGTAAGAGCTAGTTAGTAATAAGCCTGAGTTATTGATGGAGCATTTACAATTAATATAAGCCTCAATGTATTTATTTGAGAAAGGCTGTTGGACAGGAAGACTCCATTTACAGAAAAAATTCTGAAAATTAAAAATATTTATCATGTATTTTAATAGATTTTATATTTTAAAAGTTAGTAAATCATGCTTTTATTATTTGTCTAGCCATTATTAAGACATGTTAAATATTTATTCTATATTTATTAAAGCTAAAAGGATATTCTTTATATTTTTTCTATTTACTTTAATTCCTTATTCATTATGAAGACAATTTCTTATAAGTTAAAATATAATTATTTAATCATGACCTGTCATCCCAAACATATATGTAATTGCAATGTTAATGATACCATTAACAACATTAAGAATATCTTTTTAGAGAAGATCACCACAGGTGTGCCCTGAACCATTAAGTAGAGTGGGTGGAGGACACATACACACACACCTACCTGATCCCACTTTACCTGGGTGTTTAGAAGACAACCATTGCTGTCACATCTTCCAAAGCAGGCAGTCAGGTGCCATTATGGTGAGCATATATATGGTAGGGATATAGGAGAGAGAGAGAGAGAGAGAGAGAGAGAGAGAGAGAGAGAGAGAGAGAATGGTCCATGTGTTGTGGGAGAGAGGCATATCAGAAGAGGTGTAGGCAAGTGAGGAATGGGCTGATGTGGGTGGGTGGCCTGCTCGCCACCTGGGGCCATGGTGATGTCAGAGCACCATGCCACCAGAGGGATCATCCCTATCTGAGTAGCCTGTGCACACTGCCATCTAGGACCATGGTGACATCTGGGCCCAAGCTGTTGCTGATGACCATGTCTTGATCTATGGTCCTGTTGCTTCTGAGGTCTGTATTGATGCCTGTTGCCCATGTTAACACAGGGTCCCATGTGAACCATGCACTGAACCATGTGTTGAAGTATGAGGGCCATGCTAAGGGGGTCTCAACCCTCATAGGAGAGCTGGCCCTTGCACTTGGGAAAGCTGGCCCCACCCCTCTCCATGGGTATGGGAGAGGTGGCTCCTCCCCTCACCTAAAGGCAGGTGGTCCCAGCCACCTGGACTGACCCACACAGCTACCACCTCGGTCCACATCCAGAGCTTTAAATTGGCCTATCCCAACATCTACCCCATCTATGACCTGCTGGAGCACTTGAAGGAACTTGTTTTGCAGAACCGTAGCTGCAGGATCTCTATGACTCGGGGCAACAACAGCATATCCGAGAGGAGTTTCAGTGAGGGTCCAGTACTGCTGGTGTACCAGCCAGAAGCCAGAAGCCTTGAACCAGATCAACAACTCATTACACAATGAACATTTGCAGGTAAATCTTTTGGACAAAAAGGTCTACTGAGTGATACAATGCAGATCCAATGCCACTTAGATGAATGAAGAGGTGATGGAGCAAAGTGTTTGGTTTTTTGGTCAGTTTGTTTTTACTTTTTTGTTTCTTTGTGTTTTTTAAGTAATATTTTAATTTTCTGTTTTTATTTCTTTTTATTTTTCTTTGGGGAGGAATGCTACAAGAGTGAAGGGTATATACGGAGGGACTAGGAAATAAGTGGGATTGGGGTATATGATGTGAAATTCCCAAAGAATCAATACAAATTATTGTAGCTGGAGTTTTCTCCAGTCCTGCCTGACCCACGGTCAGGACAAATCTCTCTCACCTGCCAGTGCCACAGCTGCTCAGACCCAACCAAGTAAACGCAGAGACTTATATTGCTTACAAACTGTATGGCCGTGGCAGGCTTCTTGTTATCTAGTTCTTCTATCTTAAATTAACCCATTTCTATTAACCTATACTTTGCCACATGGCTCGTGGCTTACCAGTATCTTACATGTTGGTACTCATGGTGGTGGCTGGCAGCGTCTCCTGACTCAGTCTTCCTGTTCCCAGAATTCTCTTCTCTGCTTGTCCTGCCTATACTTCCTGCCTGGCTACTGGCCAATCAGCATTTTATTTATACAGAGAGATATCCACAGCAAATTATGTTGACAAGTAAATAACTGTAATAAGAATATCATTTTTACTTTTAAAATTATTTATTTATTATTTGATTTTAAATGTATATTTACTTTTTGTTTCTTTTATTAAAAATAGATTCTTTCCCACATAATATATCCTGATTAGGATTTCTCCTCCCTCTACTCCTCCAGCTCCTCTCTACCACCCCTCCCATCTAGATCCATTCAATTTCTGTCTCTCATTAAAAAAGAATAAACACTTTGCAGAGAGAGTCTAAATCGGGGTCTCTATCAGGCCCCTAACCTTATAGATAGGGGAACCCTGCTAAAGAAGTGGTCAAAAGATTGTAGGAGTCAGAGGGGATGGAAGATACCATGAGAATATGGTCTCCTGAATTGTCTAAACAGAGTTCACTTTGGTCACAGAGATTAAAGCCACAACCACAAGGCCTTCATGAGTCTATACCAGGTTCTCCGAATATATGTTGTAGTTGTTAGCTTGATGTTTTTGAGGGACTCCTGTAGCTAGAAGTTTTCCTGGTCCCACCCGGCTCCTGTGGCCCCACGGTTTTGCAGCCACTCAGACCCACAAGAACACACAGAGACTTATATTATTTGTAAACTATGGCCATGGCAGGCTTCTTGTTAGCAGCTCTTATATCTTAAATTAGCTCATTTCTATAAATCTATACCTTGCCACATGGCTTGTGGCTTACCGCTACCTTTACATCTTGCTTCTCTTGGCGGCAATTAGCAGTGTCTCCTATGCTCTCTGCCTTTCTCCATCCCCTCTGTTTAGATTTTCTGCCTGCCTCTAAGCTGCCTTATCATAGGCCAAACAGCTTTATTTATCAACCAATCAGAACAACATATTTTCACAGCCTACAGAAAAGACATTCCCTCATCAGATTCCTAACAGTGGGAGTGAGTGTTTCTCTGAGTCTTTTGTCTGCTCCTGGGACTCTTTTCCTCCTATTGGGTTGCTTTGTCCAGCCTGGATATGAGGGCTTTTGCCTTGTCTTGTTGTATGTTGTTTTGTCCTGTTTGATTGTTGTCTCTTGGAGACCTGCTCTTTCTGAAGAGGAAACAAAGGAGGAGTGGATCTCAGGGAGAGAGTACAGGGAGCTGGGAAAAGTGGAGGGAGGAGAAACTATGCTAGGCACGTGTTGTACGAGTGAAGAATCCATTCTCAATAAAAAAAAAATGAAATGAATAAAATTTAAAAAAAAGACCAGGTTTCTAAGAGATGATAATAAAATATAATGAGAAAAAACAAAATCTATCACATCAAAGGTATACACGACAAACCAACAGAAGGAAGAGAGCCCAAAGGAAGGTGCAGTAACTAGAGACTCACTCCTTCACACACTCAGTTCTAAACTATCAGCCCTAATATACACTATATAAACAGAGGACCTGGTGCAGAGTTCCCACCTGCTGCAAGAGGAAACTTTTTTGATGATGGCTGAGCAAGGCAACAATCTATGAATGTAGCAGAATGCCATTAGAAATCATTTTATAATGTTTTCCTTTTTAGAGCTATAGTATTTGGTTTTAACCTATGCTCCTGGGCTATTAATCTCTGGTTCTTGGTCACCCAATTAAGTGTTGGGTATCGGTTACATCTCATGGAGTGGGGTTTAAGTCAAATCAGATATTGATTTTGTTTATCCCTATGAGCTTTGTACCACCACTGCACTAGCATATCTTCCAGGCAGAGCACCATTGTGAATCAAAGGGTATGTAGCTGGATTGGTGTTTACATTTCTCTTTTGGTAGCATGCAGAGAATCTTCCTGTAACAAAGATGTAGGAACATAGGGGTGAAAACTCTATATAGGCACCAGTTCAGCTTATCCATATTCAGTGAATTGCGTAGGTGTTTTCTCCAGCAGGGGAGCCATTTTGTCAGTTTATGGAGAGCAACCTACTGTCTTGGCAACAGCCTCAGTTGTATGGGGATTCCCATGGGACCCCTTTGGGCAACAACTCAGTTATGTGTAACCAAATCCCTATACTGGAAGCTTCATTTAGTGACAAGAGATGGACATTTGAGGTTGCTCCCATTATTTGGCAATATCATTTAGATCAGTTTTATATATGTACATATATTGTGAAGTTTCAACTATATTAGGTTCCCATACTACCTCTCAAATATCCTTTAATGTTAGCTGTCTCTCCCTGTATTCCTTTCTTCAACCAGCGTCACCAGCACCATTTGTTTAAGATGCTGTCTGTTTCCCAGTGTGTGTTCCAGGATTCTTTATCAAAAATCATGTGTCTATAGCTGTGTGGATTTATGACTGTGTCTTCAATTCAATCCTGTTGATCAACATATTTGTTTTTCCCCCAATACCATGCTATTTTCAGTCCTTTTTCCTAAGGTCAAGTGTGGTATATGATTCTTGTCAGTTTAATGGTTTTGTTTTGTTTTTTAATGACTCTCAGTGTGATATTACTTAGACATTAAGGAGAATAATTTCTGCACCAAAAAATAATGAGATAAAACAAAGCACACTTAAATGGAAAGTGACTCCTACATCAAATCTTTCCCTTTTCATTTGGAAGGGAGATGGTCCAGGTTTTGTGAAATTCTAACCTCTACTCTATTTCTTGTATCCTCTGACCAAGTTGAGCCCTAGATGAAATGTGTAAACTGGGTTTTTTTTTTTCCTGTATGAAGCTTGGGAGAAACTAGAAGACCTCCTGTGGAGAAGCAGCCCTGAAGGCCCAGAAGCCAGTAAAGAGACTGCTGGGAAGATGCTGGGAAGATGCTGAGAAGATGCAGAGAAGATGCTGGCAGTGCCGGTTTTCTGAGACTTGGGCAAGGCTCTCCTGGGTGAAGCCCATTTTTCTTCAGTAGTAAATCACTTGGTCATTTCTGTCTAAGTGATAGGGACATCGTAGGTGACACTAGACAAGTTGGATGACTTTCCTTATGTTCATGTTAAGTATTAAAATATTTATTATGGGGATTGATATACACTCTTCAAATTTGTGCTGCAGAAACACTATGTAATTCCTAATTTCATTCCTGCAACCTGTTTGCCATGAAATAAAAATAAACACTTAAGAAACACTGGATTCAGTCATTCCTGGATAGTAAAAGTAATGATATTTATATGCAATATTGCTGAGTTGTTTATGAAATTTCCATTTTAAAATCCCAGAGAGAAGTGTGCTTTATTTAGCTCTAGATGGAGACTCAAACTTTGCTATAACGCCAGGATCACTTCTTAACTGACCAACAAGAAGCTTCGGAGAGTGACTGTTCAGAATTCATATCTCCCATATAAACGCAGTCACCTTGACACTGATCTTGACTTGATCCATTTCTCATCTGAAATTTGCTATTCTGTAACAGCTCCAAATTTATAAATAGGATGGTAATATAAGTAAGAGGTGTAGCTGGAGAGCTTCTCTCCAGGTCCCACCAAGTCCCTGCAGTCCCACAACCCACGTATAAAATAATCACTCAAATGCTTATATTACTTATAAATTCTATGGCCGTGGCAGGCTTCTTGTTATCTACTTCTTTTATCTTAAATTAACCCATTTCTATTAATCTATAAGTTGCCACATGGCTCGTGGCTTACCGGTACCTTATATCTCGCTTGTCATGGCAGTGGCTCGCTGCTCTCTCCTCTTCCCTCCTTCCTGTCCTTTTCCTCTTTCCTCTCTGCTAGTCCTGCCTACACTTCCTGCCTGGCTACTGGCCAATCAGTGTTTTATTTATACAGAGTGATATCCACAGCAGAGAGGTAAGTTAGGATCTATAATTCTTGTATGTGGCAGATTATAAAACATTGAATAAGTACATGACTTTTAGGTGCTGAATAAACACATGGCTTTTAGGTGCGTAATAGAATTAAGTCCCGAAACTTATGAGGAGAAAGAGAAAGAATTGCAGCCTGGAGGCTAGCATGGGCAACATTTGGAAACACCCTACCTCAAAACAGCAATAACTGGCTAAAGAGGTTAATAGTACAGTGCTCACCTAACATATGGGAAAAGAAGAAAACTAATTTACAGAAACAAATTAATTTTTACAGCCTTCACACCTGTGTGTAGGCTCATAGTTACATGTAAAGAGATCATTAACAGGTGTGCATATAGGTGTATTAATACATGTATATATGTGAATGCTGTTAACATGTCCATATTTTTGAGATAGGGTTTGTTTGTATAGTTTCAGTGCCTGTCCTGGATCTTACACTGTAGACAAGGCTGGCCTTGAACTCACAGAGATCCACCTGGCTCTGCCTCCCGAGAGCTATGATTAAAGGCCTGCATCACTACCACCCGTCATCATATTATATATTTTTATTGTTACTTGTGGCAGTGGTGCATTAAACAAATGAATCTACCTCTTGGTACTCCCAACAAGAATGAGCTAGGTCTGATATATCTGTTCACATCTCATTGGTGGTGTTTTTTCTCTTTGTTTTTTTGGGGGCTGGTGTCACCCAGCTCCCAAATAAATCACACATGGAGGCTTATTCTTACTTATAAATACCCTCCCAGCCTTATCTTGGCTTAGTTTCTTGCCAGTTTTTCTTATCTTTAATTATCCCATCTGTCTTTTGCCTCTGGGCTTTTTGTTTTCTATTCATGTATACATTTCTGTGTTACTTCTTTCCTGGTTGTGTACCTGGGTGGCAGGTCCCTGGAGTCCTCCTCTTTTTCTCTTGTTCCTTGATCTTCTCCTCCCAGATTTCTCCTTGTATATATTCTCTCTGCCTGCCATCCCTGCCTATCCTTTCTCCTGCCACACTCTTGGCTGTTCAGCTCTTTATTAGACCATCCGATGTTTTAGACAGGCACAGTAACACAGCTTCACAGAGTTAAACAAATGGAGCATAAACAAAAGTGACACACCTTAAAATAATATTCTACTACAACATCTCCCTGTGTTTTCTGTCTCATCTTGGTCACAAAGGGCTGTGCTCTTTATTTATTGAAGACCACAATTAAACATGGTATGAAAAAGAACAGAAGAACCTTATTTAAAAAAAAAAATTCAACAGACTTTTACAGGGAGGAAGTTATTTACTGATCCTTACTTACAAAGAATAGCACTCAAATCCCCAAACAAATGTTATCAGCCTATATCCACACATTGTTTTTTTTTTTTTTGCATATTTGTTTTCTCTTCAAGATTGCTTTCAACCTACTGCTCCTCCCAATGAATGATACAACTAACTACTACTTCACAAACAGGCATATACATTATTCTGCTTCAGTGACATGGAAGGATCATAAGAAAAAGTAGTGAACACAGTGTTGGATCAACTAAGCTTGTAAAAACTGATCATGTGGGGAGTCCAAGGCGTAGTAAAATAGAGTACATTGTTTTCCTAAAAGCTGTTTAAATTTACTTAAGTTGAGTACAGAGTAGGAAAATAAAGTGAAAACATAGCTTTAAAATATCTCAAAGCATGTTATCAACTTGGCTACATAGTCAGGCAAAGATTCAGTTTCTGAGACGGTCATTCCCGGTCACTGAAGAAATAAGAACAAAATAAGGACAATAGTTTTCCCAAAACTAATAATTGTTTTGTCTCCATATTTAAGTGTAGTTTCTTGAATTCCTTCTCCAAGAGAAGATAAGTTTGAACACTATTAGGAATTTGAAAATATTTTCAATATCTCAATGCATTCTTTTCATTTTATTGATAGAAATAATGTTGTGTCACATTAAAAATTTGAGAAAATATACATACAAGTAACATTATATGGAATGAACAAGTTATCATTAGAAATATATGTGTTTATACATATGCATATATGAATGCAATAACGAATGAAAAAGCCATGAATTTGAAGAAAAATATGGATGGGTATATGAAAGTGTTTGGAGGGAAGAAAGGGAAGGGAGAAATATTGGAATTCTATTATAATCTCAAAAATAAAACAAAATATTAAAAAGTCTGAGACAAAGTTTTTTTTTTTAATTTCTCTTAACCAGTAAACTACAAGCAATGGAAAGAATTAATCAAAAAAGCACCGCCGCCATTATTTTGTATGTGTAAATTGACACACATATCTCTACATCGTAAGTTTATTCCATTTTAGTGATATAGCAGACACAATGAAGTGTGACTTTAGAAAAATCGATGCCTATACTTGGTAAATTAGAAAAATAAATAAACCATTGTGCTGTCAATAGGACTAGGTATGATAGACGTTAAACAATGGCAATGACTTTAGCTGAACTGTCTTTACGTCCCATGAATCTGTAGCATGTTAATTAGAATGAGACACACATGATCGTCCAATTAGGGGAGGAACTTTCAAGTAATGGGTTATTCTGACGGCTGCATAAGTGTTATTGGATGCTTTTAATAAGACTGGCATGGATAAAAGGGAACAAAAAGGAAACAAAACTGTTGGAAAACTAGTATTTTGGCTTGAAAGAGGAAGTACCTAGAGGTTCAGTTCAGAAGAGCATAGTTAAAAGAGACGAGCAGCATGAAAGAGGAAGCCAACCATTTAGCAGTAAAACAGAAGGAAAGAGCCCTGAGGGCATTTCAGAAATCAGCAGTTTTAAAGATGAAAAAGTACAGATTTGCTTCAAGATTTTTATTTGAGAAGAGACTCCCTGAACATTCCTTGGGAAAGAACACCTAGTTAACTAATGATCTCAAGGCACTCAGATATTACTACCAACTCCATTTCTGTTCGAAGCAAATATTGGCAACACATTGTGCTGCCTTTCTAGACATGCAGAATGAAGCAAATAAAATAAATATAAATAAGGAGTATTTCACAGATTTTTTTTTTCGAGACAGGGTTTCTCTGTGTAGATTTGCGCCTTTCCTGGAACTCACTCTGTAGCCCAGACTGGTCTCAAACTCACAGAGACCTGGCTGGCTCTGCCTCCCGAGTGCTGAGATTAAAGGCGTGCGCCACCACCACCCGGCTTCACAGAAATTTCTAGCCAAACTTCAAAATTAGCCTGTGAGGCCAGCCCTGGTATACAAAGTTCTGTCTCTGTAAACTTCCCCCTACATGGCCATGCACCAATTTTCGAGAGTGAATCCAAGAATGCACTAGATATCATTGGACAGAAAAGATTCTAGGAATATTAAACACTAGCCAGTAACACTGCACGGACATGGACAGTCTGTCCTAGAGAGTGACCATGTGACTGAAACCAGCAAAGTCACAAAAGTAGGGTCCACACCGTCGGGAGCATGTATTATGAATGGCCCAGCCATCATGAAATAAGAGTCATGAGGTTGTATGATTGACTATTTGCCCTGTCAAGGTTTAGACTTTTTTCTCCGGTCATTTCTATAACCCCATCTTATGGTGTCAAATGAGAACTTTTCCTCTGTGCTCTTATCTTACAGTAGTTGATGACTTCATTTTGGATTGTTTTAGCTAAAAGAACTGCCAGAAATGACAAAAGATTTATTCGAGCTCCTGGTTTGAGAGGATTCCAGTCCATCATTGTAGTGGCCATCTGTAGCACAGTGGAGTAGGAAGCAGACACACCTAAATGTACTTCAAGGCTCACCCTGAGAGACCTGTCTAACAGCTGAGCTCCTCTATTACAGTATCCCAGGGTGGGATCACCAGTCTAGGAATAAGTCAGTGGAAAAACACTTCAAATTCAAACCATAACTGGTTGGAACTCTGTATAATATATGCATATACATCTACATGCATGTATGTATTTATAGGAGCTCACCAACGAATTTGCTTTGAGTCTTTGGAGACACTGATCTTAGAACCTTGAGCAATGCTTTTAATACTTTAGAGACTCTGGGATTACAGTGAATGCCTTCCACATAGTGAAAGAAATATCTTTAGTGCCCAGAGACAAAACCGTACTGTTTGAGTCTGCAATGTCCTTCAAAGGCCCACATAATTAATGGGTCAGTACCTACCATTTGGTGATATTGGAAAGCAGCAGAGCCTTTTAAAGACAGGACCTAGTTGTAGGTTTGAAGTCATCAGCAGTTGTCTTCAAAGAATATTCTGGGATTTCTTCTTCTCTTCTCTTCTCTTTTCTTCTTCTTCTTCTTCTTCTTCTTCTTCTTCTTCTTCTTCTTCTTCTTCTTCTTCTTCTCTCTCTCTCTCTCTCTCTCTCTCTCTCTCTCTCTCTCTCTCTCT
>CABHPH010131175.1:0-10913 GCA_902168325.1 Peromyscus nudipes | reverse complement strand
TCTCTCTCTCTCTCTCTCTCTCTCTCTCTCTCTCTCTCTCTCTCTCTCTCTTCTGTTTCTCATGAGATGAACTGGATTTTTCTTCCATCATGATGTAGTGCTTAGGCACAGCACCAAAGGCATTGCAACATTGCACCAACCAGCAAGGAATCCAATCTTCCAAATTCAAACTTTTCCTAAGTTGACTATCCTTTTGTTCCTTTACAGTAATGGAAAGACGACTAATGGGCCAACTCAGTAAGTCATTATTAAAGGTTTATGTTTTTTACATTTGGTTTTAAATTTTACTCAGCTTTTTAACACCTGGGAGCTTAGGCACCCAGTGATACAGA
Source organism: Peromyscus nudipes (assembly GCA_902168325.1). Lineage (NCBI taxonomy): Eukaryota > Metazoa > Chordata > Mammalia > Rodentia > Cricetidae > Peromyscus > Peromyscus nudipes. The sequence goes on along the minus strand of CABHPH010131175.1, from coordinate 10,581 downwards.
TCTTAAGAAAATTGTATTGTAAGCTGAGAGGTCAAAGGAAAAAGTACAATATTCAAATCAGGTGCTCTACAAATAATTTCATATTACTCACCTCATAAAATTATAATATATGCATATATTACATTTCCTTGGTATTATCATTGTCTACAAGTAAAGCAGTTTTGACCTAAGTGCTAGTCTTGGGTTAGACAAATACCCTCACAATTCTAAAACCTTGCTCTCTTTGCTTTTTGAATTTTCATAAATCAGCAGAAATAGAAAGTAGGAAAATACTTAAATTTATTGTCAATATATTATAATCTCATATTTATAAATATAATTGTGATACTAAGACATCTACTTAAATTTATGACATTATAGTACACTGCATATGTACCATCACCTTAGGAAAATATTTCTGTATGAGCTGAGAAGAGATTTTACTCTCTTTTAGTACTGAGGAGCATAAATTTTAAAATCTTAATATTCCACAATTGTGATGACTGAGCTCATGAAAAAATTATCATGCCATGATTCGCTGAAGATCTTAGAAATACATTAAATAATTAAAGACAGTTTTAAAAGCTAACATAGAGCTTGTTTCATGAAAGCTATTTCTCAGGCTTTTATATTAAGATGAATATTTTAACATTTTTATATCTATTTAAGACTACATTTTAAAAGAAAATCTCAGAGGAGTTTTCCTGGCCATTTAAACTTAAAAATTATCTTTCAAATTAAACAAGAAAACGACATAAGTATGACTTGTTTTTGTAGGTCTGCAGATGTGTTTATCGCATTGATGTTCCAGTTATTTTTCAACTATTTCAATACAATGGGAGAACCTAACCTACACGCTTCTTTATAAAACTGCTTCAATTAGCAACATAAATTCTCCCACCTTGTCAAATAATAAACTGCTGATATGCAATCACGGTTTAATAATATTTAAAAGTATATGTGTAGATATACTTTCACATGCACCTATACATAAAAATTCAAATGCTTTCACTGTATCATTAAATATATATTCAGTTATTTAACACTAGAATCAATTGTATATTAAAGTGATACCATTTAAAACATCCATGAAAAGAATGTTTATGTAATTGAGACTACATAACATATTGAGCTGAATATTATAATTAAATAATAGAAACCAGATATTGAAAGCATGTATGTATCTAACAGAATGCCATTTAACATAGACAGGAAGATTTATCTCCTATGCCTCATTAACTCATAAACCACTATCAAAATAAGTAGTAAATATGACTTCAACACAGCATTCCAGTCTTAAAGAAGAAAACTTAAGTGGTTAGGAATATTGTCTCAGGCAGCTGGAGAGATGGTTTAGTGGTTAAGGACACTAAGAGCTCTTCCAGACGATACTCATTCAGTTCCCAGCATTCACATCAAGTAGCTCGCAACTACCCAGAACTCCAGCTCCAGGATATCTGACATCCACTTCTATGCAGCCTGTGCGCAGGCATTCACACTCACACATCAACATATACTTATAACTAAGAGTGAAATAAATCTTAAAAACGTTGACTCTGATAAGAATATATCAAAAATAATACAACTGTCTCTGAAAACAATGACATGTGTGACAATAGGTGATGTTTGTTTTGTTGTTTTATTATTCTATTTATTTAATTTTGACATAGGATCTAATTATGTAGATGAGTCTGTCAGCACATCTGACAAAAATGAGTGGTCTTTTGATGCTAATTTGTAGTGTTTCATTATTAATTTCAAATTATATGCTAATTTAATTACTGTTTCACTTTTTAATTATAATAATAATTGATCATAGACTTAGTAAAACACATTCTCATTATGCAACAATTTTCATGTATTTTTACTTAAATTGATATGTTATGGAAAATCATAATAAATTGTAAATTATAGCACATTCAAGTCATGTTTTCAAGGAAGCTATGAGCTTTGATTTTTAAGCAAAGTTTATACAAAATCAATAATTTTTGCAATAACCTCTGGAATTAGAGTGGGTCATTGACTTATTAACAGTCAATTCACACTTTACAATAAAAATAAAAGCAGAAATGTTAAATCTATAAGGCATACCATAAGAAAAGAGTTAAGAAACTTAGAATTTTACTATTATACATCTCTGAAAGTAAATGAAATAATTACCTTAAGTCATATATTCAGAAATATAATTATAGAAATTATTTTAAAATACTCTCCAAATAATAAATAATCTGTTATTTGGTCTTTTAGTTTATATATATTGTTGTTGAAATGTTTTCATTTGTTTTAAAATGTGACTGGAAGGTGCTTCATTTTAATTTATATATCTTACCCTCAAATAAATGATAACCTAAATGCAAAGCCACAGACTAAAAATGAAATTCTCATGAAACTATATTCAGATGTGGTAGGATAAGACACTGTAGCCTGGAGGAGAGGCTGGGGGTGGGTAGGTGGGGGCAGGCTGGGGGGAGTGGGAGGAGGGATAAGAGGGGGATCTGTGCTTAGTATGTAAAATACATAAAGAATTCTTAAATAAAAAAATAAATATTCCTCAGGCAGTATTCTGAGAAATTAGAATATGGTCAATAAAAATGCATTAATTATACCAATACTTCCTTAGCATTATAAATAACTGTGAGATATGATTACATAAAGTAAATATCAGATACCACCAAAAGGGTGTACAACTAGAATTTAAGGGTGGTGATTGTTTGTAATAATTCCTCCCAAGTGAATATTTTTAAAGATGACTAATGGTATGTTTCATGCACAACTTTTCATTACTATGTCACCATTCAAAGCCAATAAAACTCCACGCTGTGTAAGTATTCCGAAGAATAGAAAAAGACAGGAAACTCCACACATTAGCATCAAGATGATCTCAATCTAATACTCAAAGGCAAAGCAAATGAAAAAAAAAAAAAACAAGACTGTCCTCTTCTCTCATGTCCACATAAAATCTTAAATTTAACAACCTAGTTAAAAACTTACATCAGACAAGATCAAGGGAGACACAAACTGAAACCAGGTTCAAACAAAGACACAGTAAGTTGTACAGGAAATTCTCAAAAAAAGTCCTAAAAAATAAATAAAATAAAACAATCACACAACAAATAAAAATCAGATAAGGAAGCCTATAACTGAGACCTTTAAGATTGGTGGGTTGGTGAAGGGGAAGGCAGGAGGGGCGGAAGTAGGGAGGAGAGGGGGATCTGTGATTGGTATGTAAAATGAATTAAAAAATTCCTTAATTAAAAAAAGACTTGCATGAACTACACTTCTATTTTCTATATGAAATACAAGGAAAACAACAAAGTCTTGTTTTATTCCACAAATTTGAATTAAAATTAGCTAATTCAATTTTCATAGAATAGTTATCACTAATCCAAGAAACTCTCTCTCTCTCTCTCTCTCTCTCTCTCTCTCTCTCTCTCTCTCTCTCTCTCTCTCTAATATATATATATTAGAGAGAGAGAGAGAGAGTGTTATACTTGAAGGTATGAGTTAATTTAGATGCAATATAGATAAGTGCTAAATATTCTAGAATCTATTCTGAAATTCCAATCTCAGTACTCTACAAATGTGAAGACATAATTGTATTCATAGACTTCAGTCTAGCAAACCTTACTGATAACTGATAACTTAATTGTATTTGTTTATGCTAAGGTGAAATTATATAGTTGCTGAATTGTTCTGGGTTAAGATGTTTGGGTCAATAGATCCAACTTTTAAAACTGACTTGTAAATATAATTTTAATTTAAATTTGTATTATATAGAATATTTGTCATAACCTTCACTCATATTTTAAAAGATTTATTTATTTATTATGTATACAGTGAGTGTTCTGCCTGCAGGCCAGAAGAGGGCACCAGATCTCACTGTTTATGGTTGTGAGCCACCATGTGGTTGCTAGGAATTGAACTCAGGACCTCTGATAGAGCATCCAGTGTTCTTAACCTCTGAGCCATCTCTCCAGTCCAACTTTCACTCATTGTATATGATAATATTGCTAGTATTCATTTAAATAATAATAAAGAGCCCTGTGAGTACTTGATTTGCAAGCATGAGGATCTCATTTAAATTCCCTGATCCCATATGGAAAAGATGGATATATCTGCATGTGATTATAACCTGGGCATTGGGAGCTAAGAAGGAGGATTCTGGGAGTTCCCTAGGTGTGTATTTTAGCCAAAAGGGTGTGATTCTGTTTCAAGAAGGAAACCCTGTCACAAAGAAGTAAGGCAGAGAATGATAGACAACAGACATCTTCTATTGTATATATAAACATAAACAAACTAGCACACACACACACACACACACACATGTAAGGAAGTAAATATTTTTTTTCCTACAGGTCACAGGTTACTTCAGTTATAGCTTTAGTTGCATGCCCTATGACCTTCCTCAGCAAAGTATATGAACTGCAATTATTTAAAATCATATCAATTATGCAAGCATATTTTTGCTGTTGTTAGAATATATGAAAGGATATCTAGAAACAGACTTATGAACTTGTGAAGCATATGAATATGAGAAAGAAAATACCTGTATGAACATATTTAATTAGAAGTGCCAATTTATTATCATAAAAGTGCTATGATAAATATTGGTTTAGAGGAAGAATAAACTATACACAGCTGAGTAAATAAGAATCTCACATGGAAATGATGAAAGATTAACTAAAATTGAAGGATAACATTGAAAATAAAGTACAGTAAAATTGAATTCATCTGATATTCGGCAAGCAATTTAACTGACATAATTTTGTGGATAAAAACATAAAAGATAAATGAAGTAGTGAGAGAAGTTTCTCACCAACATAATGTAAAGAAGCTGCATGTTCTTATAAGCATCCATTTACAATGAAAGAGCAATGTTTTTGCTGAATTTATCTTATAAAATTATGGATCATGGAAGGTATAGATTTAATATGGAGGCCACATGGAACATTGTTAGCTATAATCAAACAATATTGTAGTAAGAACATTAAACCAATCATGATTTGAATGAAGGTGATAGCATTAGAAATAGGAAAAATGCAAGTGGAGTCTTCTGAATAGGGGTGATTGAATATATATATTTGAAAGCACATTCACATATATTTCTGTCACAAGCCCAGAATAAACATTTAGTGTGGTTAATAAACTTTTGTCTGTATTATGAGAGAATGGAAATTACATGCTACATATGTTGTATTAAGAATTAGAGTCAGACATGGTGGTGCCATTAATCTCAGCACTCAGGAGGCAGAGGCAGTTAGATACCTGTGACTTTGAGGCCAGCCTGGTTTACAAAGTCCATAGCGAGTCAGGACAGCCAGGGATGTCACACAGAGAAACCCTGTCTCAAAAAAAAAGAAACAAACAAACAAAACAAAGAAATAGAAATAAGGAAATTATTGTGTAGAACTATCCATTACTTATTGGATTCTATTCCTAGACTTATTGAATTTATTTTGTTTAAACTTCTTATTTTAATTTTTCTTGAGTTTATTTTGTTAATTGTCTTCTTTTGTCTTGTTTTCTGAGACTATAATATCATACCATTTACTCCTATCATTTCCTCACTCCAAAAGTTTCCATGTTGATGTGGAGTAATCCTTTTGTACACTGTGAAGATTTATTACTCAGATTGGTTTAATAAAAACAAGAATTATAGGCAGGAAAACCAAACTAGGAGAATGATGAGAAGATGAAGGGTGGAGTTAGGAGAGATGCCAGCCAGCCATTGTGGAAGCAGGACATGTAGAAAATGAGGTAACAAGTCATGAGGCATGTGGCAAATCATAGATAAGGAATATGGGTTAATTTAAATGCAAGAAGAGTTAGGTAGTAACAAGCCTGAACTATTGACCAAGCATTTATTAGTAATCTTAATTTTACGTGTTGATTATTTGGGAACAGTTGATTGGGATAGGTAAACTCTGTCAACAAACGGCACTTAACATGGGGCACTAGGTGATGCCTTAATTAATTATTTTTTATCAATAAAAATTTGGGAGTCAGATATCAGGGTAAGAACCTGAAAGATCAGAGAAGCAAGGTAGCAGCCACCAATGACTTCCTACCTTTTCTGTTCATTTGTCCAAAAAGGGCTGATATCTTCTCTTAGCCTCGCCTTACTATATCCTGTCTCCTATCTGTCTACAGTTCTCCAAACATCTATGGTTTATTTTAGTCAGCTAGTGGCTAGCTCTGCCTTCTGACTCCAAGCAAGCCTTATTTGTCAGAACACAATCAAAATATTATACAACATCATATAACCCACTTTCTTGCTGTCTTTTTAAATTCATAGCCTTTGTCTAAATTGTTGTTGATGTTGTTGTTGTTGTTGTTGTTGTGTGTGTGTGTGTGTGTGTGTGTGTGTGTGTGTGTGTGTGTTCATTACTGAATACATAGGCAAAACCTGCTCAGTCTATGTAATGTTACTTGTCCTTTGGTATTGGATAACAATTGGTGTGCTCTTGCCTGGAGAAGACTATTTTTCCAGCTTACAGCATTCCTTAATTGCCTTCAGCACTTTGTTTAGCGCTGAATCCTCATGAGCTTCCTTCTGTCCACATTAGCATGTCTGTTCATCTTGTCATTGTTCAGTTCATGTTTTCTCAGTCATTTTCATGAGATATAATGGATGTAGCTTCTGGCCTTCTGTGGACACACAGCAAACTCCCTGATCTATTGCTATTACAATCACTTTGTCTCTTCTTCTGCAATAATCCCTGAACCTTGGCTATAGGAGTTATGTTATAGTTGTGTCAATTGGGATTGGGCTCCACAAGTCTACATTTTGATTGATGTGGCTTTCTGTAATGGCTTTCATTTGTTACAAAGAAGAGTCTTCTTTATAAGGGGAAAGGATGTTCTTATCTGTAGCTATAGGGACAGATATTTAGAATGTTCATAGGGATTATATTGATTTACCACATATACTTGCTAAGACACATTCACTGCTGCTCTATTCACAATAGCGAGGAAATGGAAACCACCTAAATGTCTTTAAACCAATGAATGGGTAATGAAAATGTGGTACATGTGCAGTATGGAATTCTATTAAGCTGCAAATAAAGGGTCAGTCATGAAATTTGCAAATAAATGGTTAGGACGGGAAAATGTCACACTGACTGAGGCAACCCAAACCCAGAAAGACAAGTCTCACATGTTCCTTCTCATTTGAGGTTCAAGTTCCAAATCTTCATCTATGAGCATATAACATAGTATGGAGTTTTGCAGAAATAAGAACATTCAAATGGGGTAGTAGGAGAAAATTAGAGAAGAAAACATCTTTTTAAAAGTGTTCTGAAGGGGAAATAGGAGAAACAAGAGCTCTAATTTGGGAAGTGGTGACGGAAATAAATACAGGAGGGAGGAGGGTACAATGATTGTAAGGAAGACTGTAAAAGTCATAAGGAATTATACTATTTACTATCTAGCTAAAATACCTCTAATACATGTAATTTGATGTACAAATATAGAGTCTAAATTAAACTTTTCCATGTAGGCTGACAATCTCCTCCCCAAAAGAAGCCAAACACCATCTAACAAAGCTCTCAACCCCTAATGTGAGAAACCTTCTATTGAGTTGTTGATCAGGGTTATACAATAGACATCAAAAACATTATAGGATATTGTAATGGCTATTGCCCCCCCCTCCTAGAAATGGACTGTAAGTCTCTATCACTGAAGATGCCATGTACTTCAGACACCAGGTCCAGAGAGGCCTGAGCTGTTATTGACCTAAAAGTCTTCCTTTAGGATCTTTCTTCATGGGACCAAAATATCCCATGCAACATGAAAGCCTCTGAAGTCATTCAAAACTACAACACCTATGAAACACACCAAGCAAGTAACGATAACCCTAAAAGTGCACTAATGGTACACACAACTTGACGGTAACAAACGTCTCTCTAGCCTGATTCACAATCCACTCAATAAGAGGAAAATTATGCCTGGTATTAGAAAACCAGCCAGCTACCCAGTGCTAAAAAAGTCATGGGTTCCAGAGGAGAATCCACACTGAATTTCCAAATTACATTTTGATTTGATTCTTAATTTTTAAAATTTGCAAAAAGAAGAAGACTTTAGATAGCATTTTGGAGCCTATGCCTCTTACATTATAAAATCATTACTATGGTGTTTAGCCATCCTATCACCAGGGTAGGTCAGATCGGGCTATTTCTCGACTATTGCCAGCAGTCTATTGTGGGGGCATCTTTGTGGATTTCTGTGGGCCTCTCCAGCACTTTGCTCCTTCTTATTCTCATGTGGTCTTCATTTATCATGAACATTCCTTGTGTTTCCTCTCTGTACTTGATCCAGTTGGGATCTCCCGCTCCCCCAAGTTCTCTTTCCCTCGCCCCTCGCCCCTCATTACCCCCACTCACGTCCAGTCTGTTCATGTAGATCTCATCCATTTCTCCATCATTGGGCGATCCCCATGTCTTTCTTGGGGTCCTGTTTTCCAGGTAGCCTCCCTGGTGTTGTGAGTGGCTGTCCAGTCATCCTTGTTCCACAACTAGTATTCTCCTATGAGTGGGTACATACCATGTTTGTCTTTCTGAGTCTGGGTTACCTCACTCAGGAGGATTTTTTCTAGATCCCTCCATTTGCCTGCAAACCTCATGATGTCATTGTCATACTAGAAACCCCATCCAGTGACTGAGAGAACTAGATGCAGATATCCACGGTCAGGCCCTGGGTGGAGCTCCGGGAGTCCAATTGGTGAGAAGGAGGAGGGTTTATGTGAGCTAGAGTTGTTGGGACCAGGGATGGATGGAATACAGGGACAAGTGGCCAAACAAACGGAAACACATGAACTGTGAACCAATGGCTGAGGGGCCCCCAACTAGATCAGGCCCTCTGAATGGGTGAGACAGTTGATTGGCTTGATCTGTTTGGGAGGCATCCAGGCAGTTGGACCGGGTCCTGTGCTCAGTGCATGAATTGGCTGTTTGAAACCTGGGGCTTAGTGGAGACCCTTGGCTCAGCCTGGGAGGAGGGGACTAGACCTGCCTGGACTGAGTCCACCAGGTTGATCTCAATCCTCAGGGGAGTCTTTGCCCTGGAGGAGATGGAAATGGGGGGGTGGGCCGGGGAGAGGGGGGGTTGGCAGGAGGGGTAACGGGGTGATCTATGACTGATATGTAAAGTTGAATTATATTGTAAAATAAAATAAAATAAATTATAAAAAAAAATAAAAAAATAAAATCATTACTATGGATTTTCTACAGGTCAGACTCTTCCATTGCTTAGCCTTCCACTGTTATTCTAAATTAGTGTGAGAATGTTACAGTATTACTTTTATCTTCAGAGCCCCTTCACCTATAACTTTAAACAAATTCTCAGAATCCTGCATTGCATTCAGCTGTCACATCTCTCCAATGCTTTCATCCTAGCACAACCCCTTCCTTTACTTGACTTTTGTGACCTTCTAAAGGATGTAGAGAGTTTATTTCCATGCTCCTCATCAGTGTAACTGTACTGTAATGTTTTCTCCCAATCTGATCCAGGGCTTGTGTTTCTGGCAGGAACATCACAGCACTCATGCCATATTCTCATTGCATTCAGACAGTTCCAATCTGTCCTACACTGATGAAGCTCATTTTGATTGCTTCATTAAGGTGAAGCCTCCTGTGATCTTTGTTTGTTTTGTTATGAAACTGCTCTTATTTTTTTTCCTTTGTAACCAATTACATTTTGTCAAGGTACCATGCAATTATAGTTTGTTCTTTATTAGGCTTTAAACATTCATTATTTCTGCAGAGATTTGTCTTCCACATTATATTATATTAAAATTATATTATCCAGCTCAATCTGTCCCAATTTAGACCAAGAGTAGCCCAGTTCTGCGCTTTGTAAGGGTAGCAGTTTTCTTTCCAGTAACCATTTTCTAGAAGAACAAGATACTTCTATTCACCAGGTGTTTTAGCCTCATAGCATACATTTTTCATAGAGACCAGTTTTATGTAGTTATAATCATGCACCTGAGGTGCTGATCTATTCATTATACTTGCATGTTGATCCTCACATTTACATCAGTGGACAGAGATATAAAGGCCCATGTACATGCAAATCTAAGCACACACCTTATTTATTATTTTAATGCATTATCCATATGTAATCAGCCTTTGAGTTTCACCTTAGCTCTATTTCCCTCACAAATGCCTTTCTTACCTGGGTTGGTCTTTCTCACCCCATAATGCACTGGACCATCAGCCAGCATACCTCTGCTAGGACACTAGCTCTAGTTGCTTCTCCTCTCAGAGTCTTCAACAGCTATGTAGTATCCCTCTGGTCCACCTACCAGTGTGAACATACACCCTTCATTTCTTGGTGGCTACTTATACATTCTCTTCCTTTATGAAAAAATGTACAAATTATTTTTATGAATTATGGCATTTCATTGAAAATACATTTATTTTAGGGAGAAAGAATCTAAAACAATATTCCAAAGATAAATACCAGCAAATTCTCAAAAGTAAAGAGGGATTAAGATAAATTACAATGGCAATGGGGATTAATAGAGTTTCACAGAGCATAACCCAAGTAAAAGAATATTACCTAATTATAATGATTAGGTATACTACACTTTAAAAAGTTTTCTTC
>CABHPH010131174.1:8048-29553 GCA_902168325.1 Peromyscus nudipes | reverse complement strand
AAAACATTCCTTTTTAAACAGTCCCAAAACGCTGAGGAAATTTCTACTAAGTAACCTTAAAGTCACAGTCCAACATGGCCACTGTCCTTAGAGAAAGAAGAAATGCAAGAAACACAGCTTCTTCCCTTCTGTTCTCCAAATGTAAGAAGACTGCAATAACTATGGTCTACTCACACACAAACCCAGGTCTTCTGCTTTAAAGACAGGCATGGGTGTTTCCAAACACAGGAAGCAGAAAGAGCTGGAATACTGTGCTTCAGAGGAGGTAAATGTTTAAATGAAAAGCCTTTAGGAACTATCAGAAATAACAACAAAAGACATCTGTCTTCAGTTTACACAACTAAGTAGCCACGTGAGATGACTATTCTTGGGTGTCAATTTGACTACATCTGAAATTAACTAAAGCCCAAATGGATGGGCACACCTGTGAGAGATTTTTTTTCTTAATCAAATCATTAAGTGGGAAAACCCACTTCTAATTCAGATCTCTGAGGTGGGAAGATACACCTTTAATCTAGATCTTTTGAAGCGGAAAGATACACCTTTAATCTGGGCCACACCTTCTGCTGGCACCCTGTATAAAGGACAGAGAAGAAAGAATTGCTTGCTCTCTCTTTGCCTGCTTGCTCTCACTCTCAATAGCAAGTCAATTCCTTTACTGGCATTAGAGCCTATTTATTCAGGGTTCCAGTGTATACTGAAGACCAACTGAAACATTCAGCCTCCTGGACTGAACTGGATTCTTGGACCTTCCATTGGTAGACAACCATTGTTGAACTAGTTGGAACACAGCCTGTAAGCCATTCTAATAAATCTCTTGTGTGTGTGTGTGTGTGTGTGTGTGTGTGTGTGTGTGTGTGTGTGTCTGCCTGTGTCTGTCTGTCTTTCTCTGTGTGTATATATTCAAGCATTCACAGAAGTAAATATACACACACATATACACAGATTCATTCTGTACATTCTGTTCCTCTAGAGAACCCTGACTAATACACCACCAGTGACCTAGAGTTTGTGCTGATATCTAGACAGACAAATCTCTGCCCTTCTTCTGTACTTTGGAGTGTATGGCTCTACAGAGTGTACTAAATCTTTCTGCTATAGCAACCAGCACTAAAGCTGTCAGGAGCAATGTCACTAGCTATTGCAGGCCATGACGCAGTTACAGCAGATAGTAATTGATAATTCAGATGTCAACCCACCAGAGTAATGGTTCCCTGATGGAGGAACACTGCCATGCAAGGCTTGCAAGGCCACCAACTCCGAAACAGTTGCTCCTGTCTATAATTTCACATGTGCAGAAACAACTGTGGTATCTTCCCAATCCTGCACTAATTTTATATGTCATCTATATGTAATCTCTTTTTTTTTAATTTTTTGAGATATGGTTTCTCTGTGGAAAAGTCCTGGCAGGCTGGCCTTGAACTCAAAGAGATCTGCCTGCCTCTGCCTCCTGAGTGCTGGGATTAAAGGCATGCGCCTCCACCGCCAAGCTGTATGTAATCTCTTGATTGCATCTCAATCTTATGGGCACATATATTTGTGGATGGTCAGGAAGATGACTTCTCATTAAGCTGTATAATTTTGATAAATAGAAATATACTAAAATATGCTTCATAACTAGATTTATTGTCCCACAAGGACTGTAAGACATTTAAAGCCTGATTTGTTCCTTTTACTCAGACTAACATAAGAAAGCAACAATTTCTCCCCAGTCTAAGACAAACTACATATATTTTGCTGATTTGAAACCTCAGAACAGTTTCAAACTAGACTGAATGACTCTGTAAATGGATCCTAAGTTAAAATCTTTACAGATATGTACAAGTCAGAGTTGCAGATGTCTAACCAAGGGTATTAACACAAAGCAACCTAAAAAATCATGCCAATTCTTCACTTGCCAAGTCTGGCTGGTAAAAGACTTATGTCTCGCAGCTTGTCTCACCAGGCACTGTGCCCCTGGCCTCTGATCACAGTCTGACACCAGAAACCTTGAAACCTTACACTACCATGGCAAATGGCTCTGTCCTTATCTTTTACCCAAGGAATGTGCTATGACCAATGAGATGCAATTCTTGTAACTTTTTTCTCATTGCTTCAAGCGTCCTGTAAAAAAATTTATTTAGGCTAGGTGAACAAAGAAGCAAGAGGGAATTGAAGCTGTAGAAAGAAAATTAGAAAATAGAAGAATAGAGAACAAAAAAATAAAGAATAAAGAGTATGACTCTCAGATTGTGTGTGAAGGTATTATAGAAATCTTTCCATCCCTGCTTCTGAGAAGCATTTCTCTGAGTAACCCTGGGTAGTGGCACTGAGGGCTGGACTCCCAAGCTGCTAAATAAAGCAAAGATAGAAGAGTAATTTTGTAGCATAAGTCAAATAATAATAAAAGAGATTCCCTTCCTATGTGAGGAATATACCCCAGCAACTCGGCTAATGAGGATAGCATGGGAAAAGGCATTTTTGTGACTCATCATAGTAAAACATTTAAGTAAGACCTTATGATGGTTTGAATAGAAATGGCCCCCACAGACTCATGTGTTTGAACACCTGGCCCATAGGGAGTGGCATTATTAGGTGGTATGGTCTTGTTGGAGCATGTGTGGCTTTGTTGGAGGAAGTGTGTCACTGAGGGTGGGCTCTGAGGTCTCAGATGCTCAAGACACACCCAGAGTGGCAGTCTCTTCCAGCTGCTTGTGGATCCATATGTAGAACTCTCAGCTTCTTCTCCAGCACATGGCTGCCTGCATGCCACCATACTTCCAATTAAATGTTTTCCTTTGTAAGAGTTGTGGTGGTGGTGGTGGTGGTGTCTCTTCACAGCAATAGAAACCCTAACTGAGACAGACCTAAAGAACTATAAGAAAGAAGTTAAGAAGAATATAGCCAAGTCCCCAATACCTTTACTATATGTTAAAATTGCAAGCTTTTTAGTATGAAACCAGTCAGAGTGGGGATGAGACCCTGGTATCTCTCTGTTTGTTTCTATGTGGTTCTCTGTTTAGTACTGGGATTGCACTCAGCCTCCTGCATGTTAGAAGTGTTCTGCCTGAGTAGCATCTCAGCAGGATGTGAGCCATGGGCACTGGGATAGAATGTCTATCTCTCCTCTCAACTCTGTAAGAGAAGCTGAAGACAGAGTACAACCCAGCTTCCTGCTTACAAGTTAGCCCTAATGAGGCCAGCTCTGGGAGACCTCATGTATCCTCCTTAGTATCAGTGTGAGGTACTGGAGACCCTGTGACATGAACACACCAGCTGAACTGGGCCAGCACCCCTAGGCATGGCTCCATTTTTGAAAGGCACATAACCCCATGTGTCCTTTTAGGGAGAGAATCAATACTTTCTTAGCAAAATAAATGCAGAAGAATGAATATGTTTCCTATTTTTCCTCTGTGGATAAAAGCTATAAGTTCACTTTATCTGAATAAAAAGAAACCCAAGTGTTTACCACTGCTCCCCTCCAGGCTTCCCCAGCTTAAATAGACTTTGAATACTTAACTTAGTTTTATTTGAAAGCAAACTTCTGACAGAGAGGGATAGAGCAGAGCTATATTTTAAAATTCACTAGAATCAATGCATATTTATTCAAAAGGTTTAAACAAAAAATTTACTCAAGAAAGTCAAAAAGAAAACCAAACACTGCTGACATTTTTAAGATAATATTTTAAATAAAAGAAACATTTTAAAGCATAAATTCAGAGAGTCGAGGAAAAGGCATATAATGACATTTAAAGATTACTCTATTTTAAATAGCATTTTTAACATAAAGAGTATAAAGGCTAACAGTAGCTTCCCTCCCAGCAGTGACTCTGAATCCAGGATCTGCTGCTGGGTCTCTGTGCTTTTCACATCCATGTGTCATGGGACATCATGCTGGAATCTGGATGGTGAGTGCAAATTCTGATCTACACATATGAATTGACTTCATCTGTGTAACATTCACTTAGCTTCTCTCTGCTTCCTTCCTGCTTTCTAACACTGAGGACAATAGTACCTACCTCTTAGGTAGAGACTGGAACCCCTGTGGACTTGCTTGTGGGACTGCAAAATCAGACAGCCACCATAAGGAAACAGTACAGAAGAGCCTGCAAAATTGAACATCATCTTATTATATGGTCCAAAAGTTCCACATTGCATTGTATGAACATAAGGACTAAGATCAGGGATATAATAAGAAACCAGGAATGCATTGTTATGGTCATATTATCTACAATAGCTAAAAATAGAAGCATAAGTCCATTAGAAGATGCATGTATTAAATGCATGCAATAAAATGTATTGTATATATAGAATGAAGCATTCACCAGCCTAGAAAGGGAAACTGCCAATACATGCTACAATATGGATGACCTTGAAAATACTACGTCAAATGAAATGAACCACTCGTGAAAAGACAAATGCTACATAATTCCAATTAGATAAGGTATTAACATTAGGGTGCTTTACTTGGCAATGCTTATGCCAACAATATACATTTCCTTAGGACTTCATCCATTCCCCACACATGTAAGTTGTAAAGTACAAGCTACCACACAGCTGATATCCCTCAATATCAGCTCCTATCTTACTTGCCTGCCTCTCTGACTCCCTGCAGTCCTTACTGAAGGCTAGTCAAAGATTGATCCTCCACCTCTGAGCTATATGCCTTCTGTGAACAGCCACTTCAGCACTAGGTTTCTTTGTCAGGAAAACACCCTTTCATGTAAACATCCACTGCAGTGGAATGAAGACAAAGAAGCCTCACATCTACACACTATAAAGCTAACTACAGAGAACACAACTGATTGTCATACTTTAATTCCTAAATTGCTTGCTAACAATCATCTCAGAAACAGGCTCAAAGGCTAAAGCTACCATACAGATCTGACAGGAAGAAGAAGAAAGCTCCCTGTGGTGGTATTGTGTTCTACAAAATATTGTGCACCCTAATAAACTTATCTGGGGTCAGAGACAGAACAGCCACTAGATACAAAGGCTAGAAAATGGTGGCACACACACCTTTAATCCTAGCATTCCAGAGGTAGAAATCCGTCTGGATCTCTGAGTTCAAGGCCACATTGGAAACTGCCAGGCATGCTGACACATGCCTTTAATCCCAAGAAGTGAGCCTTTAATCCCAGGGAGTGATGGCAGATAGCAGAAAGATATATAAGTCGTGAAGACCAGGAACTAGAAGCATTTGGCTGGTTAAACTTTTAGGTTTTGAGGAGCACAGTTCAGCTGAGAGCCATTCGGATATGAGGACACAGAGGCTTCCAGTTTGAGGAAACAAGATCAACTGAGAAGTTGGCCAGGTGAGGTTAGCTGTGGCTTGTTCTGTCTCTCTAATCTTCCAGTGTTCACCCCAATACCTGGCTCAGGTTTGATTTTATTAATAAGAACTTTTAAGATTCCTGCTACAGCTCCCTGCTCTTATATTCTTTTACTTGACAGCAAGTGAGAGATTGTGGACACCCACAGAGGTTTCCTAGTGGGCACTTACTCAGGGTCCAAGAATCTGAGCTTGCTTTACCCAGCAGGGCTGCACAAGGGGATGAATTGACCACAGGTGTGGTTACCAGGTGTTTGGAAGGGTCTACACTTGGCTGTGTGATGTGCTTTGATCTAGCAAGGGGGAGGTCTTTTGCCCCTCCCTTTGGCATTGTTATAAAAAGTCCTTTTGAATAAATGGAAAAGGCCATTGGGTACTGACCCAGGTCCTCCCAAAACTATCCTGTGTTTCTATCTTTCTCCTTTCTTTCTAATATTTATCCCTCTCTCCTCCTCATAAGAATCCTTGAAAAGGTGGGAACTGGCCTCCCACAAAAGACTATATTCTATTGATTTGTTTTCTCCTCAAGACAGGATTTCTCTGTGTAGCCCAGGCTGTCTTAGAACCCTCTCTGTAGATCAGGCTGGCTTTGAATTCACAAAGATCCTCCTGTCTCTGCCACTGAGTGCTAGGATTAAAGGTATGCACCGCCAACGGCCGGCTGCTATTGATGCTCTTAAAAATACTTTATTATAAAATTCCCAAGAAAAAAAATTAAAATAGGGCTCAAGTAGACCAATCCCCAGGTAGCCAGCAGCACACTGCATTTTTACCCTGTCATTTGTGTTTGCTCTTTTTTGTGGGGAGCCTGCCACCCAGCTCCCAAATAAATCATACACAGAGTCTTATTATTATTTATGAATGCCCGGCCTCAGCATGGCTTGTTTCTTGCCAGCTTTCCTTAACTTAAAATACCCTGTCTACCTTTTGCCTCTGGGCTTTTCCCATTCTCTTATTTCTGTAAATCTTACTCTTACTCTGTGGCTTGCTGTGTAGCTGGGTAGCTGGCCCCTGATGTCCTCCTCCTTCTATGGCTACTTCCTTCTTCCCTCTCCCAGATTTCTCCTTCTATATATTCTCTCTCTACCTGCCAGCCTCGCCTATTTCTCTCTCCTGTCTCACTATTGGCCATTCAGGTCTTTATTAGGCCATCAGGTGTTTTAGACGGACAAAGTAACACAGCTTCATAGAGTTAAACAAATGCAACATAGACAAAAGTAACACACCTTAAAAAAATATTCTACAACATTACCCTTTATGGACTACAAATCTAAACTTTAGAACAAAAATAATTTTAAAATTTGGAAAAACAGATGTATGTGTTCTTTACAGACTACTGCCTCAGCCCACCACCCCACATCCTTCTCTTCTTTGCTCAGTGAATGCTACAATTCTCCTGCCAGCACACTTCCTTCCTTCCCCTAACACTTCCTCCTAAACAAGGGACCACAAATCCAAGTGCCTAATCACAAATCTAGTAACCTCAAAGACCCCAAATATAAAGACAAATATAGTGAATGGCTAACCTCAAGCACTAGGGTAAGTACCAGTCTCTAAATTAAAAATAAAAACACACTTATCTTGTGCTTGCATACGTTTATAAACATAAAGAACTGTGCTTCATATATCTGAATTGTACAATACTAAGTATGCCTTCCTATGTAGGCCATTCATGGGTGTGTGTGTGTGTGTGTGTGTGTGTGTGTGTGTGTAAAACACAAAACTTCCTTTTTGATGACCCTAGAAGTTTTATCTGCTAATGAGATTCATTTCCTTGTAGTACTTCTCACCTGTGGCAAATCTGCCACATCTAATTTGTTTGAAAAGGGATTTTTAATCACCCAATCAATCAAACCCTTGACCTTCAGCCTTTGCGGCCACTTTGCCATGGTCAAGATCAGCACTGAGAATTCATGCTGCACACTTCTGTTGTCCTCGAGCTCCAAGATGCCCATGACAAGAATATAATTTGAGCCAGCCCTCTGACAGATGAAAAATGGTACCTAGAGTCTGGAAATGGGCTTTTGCCAAGACTAATAAAAGTAAGGATGTACATTACCATTAAGTAATAACTTTTCCTCCACTGGGGTTTAAAGGATTAGAAACAACTGAAGTTTCTAGATAGTGAAATCTTTAAAAGCAGTCTATTTTGAAGTTTAATTCATTTACATTCTTTATGATAAGGAGTCAGGATCCTTCCCACTCTCATCCCACCCTCTAAGTCTGCACTCTTAACCACATGGGTGCCCATTCTTTCCTGCTTCATCCTGTCAGTAGAGGAGGAAGCTGCATCTTGCCTAGGCCAAAGCCTCATGGCTCAGTCACTTCAGCACAACACAGACCCACATTTCTCTCACTAAGCCCAAAAGCACCTCTCTCTTGCTGATCCCATCCAGTAGCAGCCCCCTTCCTTCTCAGGGCTTTATCTCTTTCTTTCTCAAGAAGGAACAGACTTAGTTTCTACATGGAGCTTCTTAAACATTTCCACTCACAACCCCTGTGCACCAGAAAAGGTTTACACTGCACTGGATATGTAGTACATAAAACAGATACACAAATCAAATATTTACTGATAATAAATCATTACAAATGTATTTTAGAACATTTCTTAGTATGTACATAATTTCACTATTTATTTATATGAAGTAAATTTGCATAATAATGAAATGAATGTGTTTATTTTTACATAAAGAATTCAGTCTTGCTTGAAAGTTTAAACATCCTTGACACAGATGTAGAGCATCTTTAATGTTTTCAGAGTTGACTAATATTTTGATTTTATAAGTATCAATACTAGACAAGCCACTTCACACAAATATTCAGTAACAATGGCAGAAATATGTTTAGTGCCACTTCAGAAATTGCTGAATCTGTCCTAATACCAGGCCAAAATCTATGGAATGATCTTTTATGAAACTTACATTAGCAAATCAAACAACTTTTTAAATCTTACATTCTAACACACTACAAATCAAAGATAAACTAACTCAATTAAGCTGAAGAATAAACATTCTTTGTTCCCATAATTAAAACATTTGATATCTATGAGGGCAGAAAAATGTATGCACAGTAAAAACAAGGCAAACAATAACAACAACCATGCCAGGGCAAATTGCCCATGCTGTGTGCTCAGAACCAAGGAAGCAGTGAAGTCACATGACACAGTGTAGGTGAGTGTAGCCAGAAATACTAGGGATTCAGGACTGGTTAGACTTTGCTTTAATTTTTGGTTTCTGTATTTTCAAAAATTATTGCTGTTGCCAAAGCCTTGAGAACTGCCACATGCAGTTAGTTACATGACCCAATACCGCATCACAGATTTCAGGAACTGACACCTGAAGCAGTGACCTCCAATTTCTCATCCAGCACAGTGAGCACTAGGCCTCCACTCCACTGTCCTGGAGGACTTTCACACTGGGGCCTGTGGCTTCCTGTGTTACACAGTAGCCACCTCTGTGCTTACCTCACTTGAACTCTGTTGAATCCCAACAATACCACTTGAACCTTCTTCAAAATTGGGTCTCTGTAAGGGGCTCTCTTCCTGCTTTTCTCCCACCTCTCTGACCATTTCAATTCAGTCTCCTGCAAAGACTTGTCCTTCAATCATCCCTCTCAGAGTTCCATCACTTGCTATGTTCTAGTCTCTGCTACGTTCTTTTGTGGTTTTTGAAACTATCTTCAGATATGATTAGCTTGAAATGCCAATGCTATATGTCAAAGTTCCTCAAGGCTTTCAATTCAGTCCAGCATCCCTTGGAGCTTCAGCTTACATATACATCCATGTATAGGGCTTCTACATGTGAGTGTCCCTTGGGGATCTTCTCCTTGGCAAATCCCCAACCTTATTAATTTACTAACTGGGAGAATGTTACTAACAACTGCCTGCGTACTCCACCCTGAAAAGTGAGAGGCATCACTTTGGTTAAACAGCATGCTGCTCGTGCGGCGGCCAGCCACAAGCAGCGTGCTGATCAGAGGAATCATAAGCCATGGTTACCTTTTTAGAGCTTTATTGGGAGAGAGGTGGGGAGAGAGAGGACAGACGGAAGGAGAGAGCGGAAAGAAAAAAGGGGGGCGCACAGAGGGCCCACCTGCTTTTTAGGCTGGGACGCTGTCACAGGATGGTGACGTAATTAAGGACAGAATCCTTACAATCACTAGTCTCCTATTTCTCCTTTCCCTCCACCGCTGCTGGCTCAGACCATCATTCTTACCTTGATTACCAGAACATACCACAAATACAGGCCGCTGCTGCCAATCAAAACATGTACCCTGACCAGCAATCCAGGCTGCTGGCAAAAGTATCTGTGTCACAGGAGCCAATTTCCTACCCAAAACTCTCCAGGAAAAAGTAAAGAATTTTAGATTCACAATTTGTTTCCTTAACATCTGATAAACCTCATGTCTTACCATCAACTATCCCTCTCCAAACACCAACCAACCAGAAGCACAAACCTGTGTCAACAATATCCTCAACCAGGAAAAGCCCACCAATATCTCCTAGCTAAGTCCTGCTCTTGCTAAAACACTCCAGGAAAAGCTCCCCTCTGCCTGTCTGTAAGGGTGACCCTGCCCTCAGACCTCACATCACCTCGACATCTACAGACTTTTCTGAAGTTGCTGACATTAATCTCTCTCACTAAAATATCCACTCTTTGGAGGAAGGAAATGTGTCTTATTAGACTTTCTATATCTAACTACCACATATTAGTGTAATAAATCAATGATTTTTTGTAAAGAAACATTGTTTTTCAAATATATTAAATATTTAATTCTAAAGGCAACAAAAGTAGTAAATAAATCTCTAACTCGTTAATAGTACCAAAGACAACAAACAATTATTTTTCATAAAGCAGGCTTAAAACGCCATTGTACTATAATTAATAAAAGGTGAACAAATTTTTCTTTCTCTCACTGAAGTTGAGCAGTCTAGGGATCTGAAATTACCTGGCCTCTTAGACCGTTTGATCCCTTCCTGACAACGCTGAGGCACTTTGCCTTCAGAAAAGGGTTCCAAGCAGCAGTAGATTTGAGAATGATGCTTAGAAGTTAGAGGAATAAGTTTATCATTAAAATCTTCATAATAAATAAATGAATGAGGGCTAGGCGAGCAGCTTGCTATGCCAGATGAAACAATGCTCCACGGGCTGGTGAAGCGGCTCAAGGGGTAAAAGGCCTTGTCCCTGACGGCCTGAACTTGATCCCCAGGTCCCATGGAGAAAGGGAACGGAACAACCGACTCCTGAATGCTGTCCTTCAGCTTCCGTGTGTGTGCCAGGGTATAAGTGCACCAGCACCTACACTGTCACATACAACAACGTATACTAGTAATAAATCAATAGGTCCTGTTCCTTACATTAGAAAATGTTAAGAATAAATTATAAAAAGAAATAAAGACTGATTGTCTTGTGCCTAATGTTCAACACATACCTCACCATGTACATATTTTTATACCTATTTCCACAATGTTTCACGGTGAGAAGAAAGCAGGTGAATTCTTATATATGGTATTATATGTCATTTGCTTCCAGGGAGACATACATTCCAGTAAGTGCTCCATGGAATATTATCACAGCCCTCTTTCTGCAGTTGTTTAAACTGGCACCAAAGGAAGTAAGGAAGGAGTGGGGATATTAGCAACTAACGCTAACCTCACTGGTATCAACCAATCGTACATCACCTAAACCATGGGATAGCAACATCTTCCAATCACATCATCTAAACAGTACTGTCACCCTAGTGCTCTGTAGTTCACACAGAACAACAGAACATTCGACCTGAGAAACCATACTGTTTTCCTGGCCTGTCTTGTTTTCAAATCTTAAAATTTTACAGGTAAGCATTACTCTGTGTGTGTGTGTGTGTGTGTGTGTGTGTGTGTGTGTCTGTGTGTGTGTGTGTGTCTGTGTGTCTGTGTGTGTGTGTGTCTGTGTCTGTGTGTGTGTGTGTGTGTGTATCTGTGTGTATGTTACTAGGGACTGAATATATAGAGTCCTTGAACATGATAGGTAAGTGCTCTACCACTAAGCTTTTTCACAAGTCAGTGAATTTTAAATCACCAATGAGTTATACATCCAAATTACATGAAATTAAAAGTTCCTGCATAGCAAAGGAAACTATGAACAGACAAACAGATTAAACAATGAGAGAAAATCTTTCTCAGCTATAATTCAGATAGGAGTCTAATATCTACAATATATAAAGAACTATAAAAATTAAACACCAAAAAAATTAACTGTCAGTTCTTGAGAAGCAATGCAAATATCCAATAAGTACTTTGAAAGAACTCAACATCCTTAGCCACCAGAAAAATTCAAACTAAACTCATTAGAGATTCCACCTCCCACTCATCAGAATGGCTCTCATAAAAAGAAGAGACAAGAAAAAATGCTAGTAAGGAAAGAGGAATTTTTAATGAGGGTTCACAGGATTGTAAACTAGAACAGCCATTGTGGAAATCGGAAGTTTAAAAGTAGACACCTACCACATTACCCAGCTATACCCAGCTCAAACACAAAGCACTCTACATCCTATCACAGAGATAACTGCATATCTACATTTATTGATGCATTATTCGCAAGAGCAAGGAAAAAAAGGGGCCAGCCTAGATGTCCATCAAGAAATGGATAATGAAAATGTAGCATACATACACAATAAAAGTTTAGTCAGTTCTAAAGTAAAAATAAATCATTAAATTTGTAGGAAAATGGATGAATCTAGAAAGTATTACATTGAGAAAATCCAAATTCAGAAAGACAAAAATCATGTGTTCTCTCATAAGCTAATCCTACTTTATATTATTTATATGTATTCATGTAAGTGAGGGTGAGTGTGGATATTGGCTAAAATTAGAAAGAAGACCACAGCTGGGCGGTGGTGGCGCACACCTTTAATCCCAGTACTCGAGAGGCAGAGCCAGGTGGATCTCTGTGAGTTCAAGGCCAGCCTGGTCTACAGAGCAAGATCCAGGACAAAAAAGAGCACTGAGGAAGAGAGGGGCACAATTGGAAGGACACGTGTAACATACGTGGGGAAAGAGGCTATAGGAGATGGAAAGGTAAAAGGAGGAAGAGATTAGTTGTTAGGGGATTTGAAATGTCACAAGTGAATCCAGAGGGTAAAATACTGGGGATGGGGAAATGTACTGACCATTAGGAAGGTATCAATAAACTTGGGAAAGATGTTTCATTGAGGAATCAGATATAAATCAAACATTCCTAAGTGCTACTTGTTAAAGTCTATGCAAAAATCACAAATAAAATATTGGCAAACAAAACCCTGTTAATTGCTAATAGAAAAGCAGCATAGCAGGGGAGTGTGCAATATGGCAGTCATACATAGAATGTGGCAACAACTGTTATTGGAAATTCATTCTTCCAATCATATGCTCCACCCCTCCAGACTCTCTAAAGGCATCTGATAAACGCTGAGTCACTTGTAATTAAAACAAATAAAACTATAATAATAAAGTACAAAGAGACGACTAGTGCCTTCATGTTATTCCAACGTTTCAACCAAAACTCCACAAGAAAGCACTACAATAGTAAACACCTCACAGTCCAGCTTCTGAATGGAAAAATGGGAATCACCAGAGGCAGAAAGTCACCCAAAAGGAATTGCAAATGCCTCTGAAAGTCACTCCATGAAATGTCATTCCATTTCACTCTAGAAAAATGCATATTCAAATGACGAGATCATTTTAAATAATCAAAGATTGGGAAAGATCCAATGGTCTAAGAAAAAAGAAATTGCTGATAAAAAATTTAATAGGAAACAATTTGGGAATATCCATCTAATTTTTAATGCATATATCCTTTAATCAGCAATTCCATCTGTAGCAATTTGAACCTGTAAATAGACCTATTAAGATGAGGAAATAATTCACAAACAAGGACATTCACTAAGAATGAAAAAAAAAAAAAACTTAATTTGTATGTCTGGGGACTACCTAAGTAAATTAAGAATAGGGCCACTCCTCCCATAATAGCTCCAACCATGAAATGGCTTACAACATGAGCAGAATATTGATGTGTGTGCAGGGTAGTTGACCTTGTGGAAGGAATGCAAACAGACTTTATGAGCATGCATAGGAAAAGGCATAATAATTAGAGAGAGCTAAAGGACAGACAGGAGGGAGGCTCACTTTATCACACACTCATTACACCTTCGGGACTTCACAAACGCATCACAGCCTAATGTTCCTGACCTGGTGCTCTCTGCATCCCCTACTCTGAACAGCAGATAGGGCCTCTAGTCTTACAATCTCCACATCACTTTGTCCCTTGCTTTCTCTCTCACTAGAACTGACACAACATAAAGATCCTCAGTACCTTCCTTCTAGATGATTCACCACTGACACCAATCCTAATCTACCTTCAAATTACAGGTTTATTTAGCTTCCAAAGACCAGTGACTTCCAGGACTGTCAAGTGTTCCACATAGGTTCAAGTCTCCATTTTCTCCCGGAACTGTATCCAACACTCTAGCTGAACACAACAAACCCTTAGCTTTCCCTAGCACCAAGCCTAACTCTCCTGTTGTCCTCTATCAGGGTTTATCATTCACTCCATGTATGTGACTCCTCCCCAGCTGCACTGCTAAAATAGTCTGCAGTCCCCATCACCACAAGGACTCCCACTTACTCAGGAGCCTTTCCCTCATGCACTCTTGCAAATGCTGCAGCCGGTGTATTTGTATGGCCCTGACACAGGCCGCCTTTCAGGCTACCCACTGCCTCTTTCCTCTACATACCCAGGCCAGTGTACCTCTTGCTCTGTCCTTGAGTCTACTGAATCTACTCAATCTCCAGAGCAAGGCATCTGGGGAAAGGAACACTGTCTTTCAGATTTGAAAAGTTCATGTTGCTCATTAAATGGCCCCAAATTTGTGTTGAATTCACTGACTGAGATGTACTGCTCTGCAGGGTGGGCCAGTTTATATCTGGAACACACTTTAAAAGTATGACTGTTTCTGTCTTTCTCAGTAGAAACTGGTAAAAAAAAAAAAAAAGTTTGAATACCAAGAATCTACTCAAGAAAGTCACCCTTGACCAGTCTAGTGAATACCCTAACTGTCATCCTAGAGCCTGCATCCAGTGACCGATGGAAGCAGATGCAGAGATCCACAGCCAGGCGCCAGGCTGAGCTCTGGGAATCCAATCAATGAGAGAGAGGAGGGATTCTGTGGGCAGGGAACATCGAGATCATGATGAGAAAACGTGCAGAGATGACCGGCCACACTAGTGGAAGCCCATGAACTGTGGACTAATAGCTGTGGAGCTCCCATAGGACTAGACTAGGCCCTCTGGATACGGGAGACAGTTGTTTAGCTTGAACTGTTTGGGGGGGGGGCCAGGCAGGGGGATCGGGATCTGTCCCTGGTGCATGGGCGGGCTTTTGGGAGCCCAGTGCCTAGGGTTTGACACCTTGTACAGCCTTGGTGCAGGGGGGAGGGGCTTGGACCTGCCTCAGCTGAGTGTGCCAGGCTCTGCTGACTCCCCATGGGAGACTTTGATTTGGAAAATGTGGGAATCAGGGGTAGGTTGGGGAGAAAGCTGGGGGTGGAAAGAGGGAAGGGGGGGAATCTGTGGTTGGTATGTAAAGTGAATAGAAAATTTCTTAATTTAAAAAAAAGGGAAAAAAAGACAAAAAAAAAGGAAGTCACCCTTACCACCTGTCACTTAAAGGTAATTTTCAAGAATTATTATTTTCTTCAATGAGAGAAATGATCAGACTCAGAGTGGGGTATAAGGTCAGTGTTGGCCAGAAGCAGTGACTAAATTGGATGGCTCCATGTCCTTAATAAGAAGTGTCTCCCATTTCTCAATGTGAGGCAATTAGTGGGCTACAGTCATTTTAAAAGACATGATCCCTGAAGACAGTCAGGTGTGAGTGCCATATACTGGTGTGAGTGCCATATACTGGTCTGTACAATGGCTATGGACACAAGTTTAAAAAGCATGGCCAAACTCTCAGGCAGGAAGTAGAATGATTACCAAGAGCAGGAAGTGGCAGAAACTGGAATTGTATAGGAGAATCAGAACTTTGGACTGAGATGGTAACAAAAAGTTCAGAAGAAAGCACAGTGGTGAGGTCTACCCCAGAATGTCAGTGGATGAAAGGTCAGTGAACAGTATATATAAAAATGATTAAAGTGGTAAATGACAACAAAACCATCCATTGTGAAACATGGCTATCATGTTTATCATTAACACAGCGGCTCTTTTCATCTCTTCTCTGAAGACTTGAATGAGACAATGTATCCCAACAGCAGCCCGAGACAGATACTTCAAACCTACTGTCACTACACCACACCGCCCTGGGTGTGTCTAACCCCAGCCAATCTAATGAAAGTCTGTTCTGCTAATTCCTCATGAAATCTTACCTTTACTTGGAAAGTACTAACACATTAGTCCAGTTCAATGTGACAATTCTTTTTAAATCCTACTCTTCACTTGAAAACTGGTTATCCTCTAAGATCAACCCATGCTGCTAGTCACAGCCACACCTTAAAGATTATACTCCACACAAAGGAAAGTGCACAACACCTGAATCAGAAGTAACACAACCGTAATTTGAAAAGCATAGTCTCTCAAACCTAAGCCCAGGATGGCGCCAGTCAAATTAATAAGATACAATTAAAATAATAAAAGCAGTGACTAGAAGAAAATAAAGTAAGACACAGTCCTAAGTTATTATGAATACTATAAGATCTTCTACAAATATCAAGTAAAACACACAGCCTAATAACTATGGATAGAAAATGAGTTACACACATAGTACAACCTTTACACGACCATTCTGGCTCCAGAAATCAACAGTATTTGCTGGCATAGTAGTCAGTGACAATATTTTTAATTGTCAGAAATCAATAAAATTTCATCCTGAAGATATGTATTATTGAGTACAGTAATCACTAGCCATCTGTGACTAGTTAATTACAATAAAATCAAACACAAAGTCTGTCCCTCTGTTCCAGTCATGCTACAAGCAGTCCCGAGACACGTGTGGTGGTGGTGGTGGCATACTAGAGCAAAATACGGAACGTGTCCACCATGGACTGTCTGCTGGATACTCCTCTAGAACTACTCAACACACCTAAGTGCCTTTTTCCTGAAATACACCATTTCCTATTTCCGTCAACGAATGTTTGTGGGGTACCTGTCTGTGATGAGCACTGTGCTAACTGCAGACCCAGACCAGGAAAGAACACTGCAATCTAAGAAAGAGAATAATAGAAACCTTGAAGGTGGGACTTGGGAATCATAATTTTGGATAAAAAATGACTGAGAAGCATAGCTAAGGAAGCAAGGTTTAAGCCAACATTAGACAGATCTAGACAGATAAGTCTTCAAAAAGACAAGACACAAACCAAGTTTCAAGACCCAGGGAACTAAGTACCTTGGTACTCGGTGTGGGAATGGCTAAGCATATTCTAGACACTAAATTTAGTACATTTTGTAGCTATCTCGTTAACTTGAAACGCCAAGCAAAGTATTTAACTGACACTCACATCTATTCCACAGGGAAAGTTAGAGCACAGCCCATATATAACCCAAAGCAGCCCTCCTTCTTCCTCTAAATCATCTGTCTTTTTGTAATCTCATTTCTTCAAATATCAACTTCTGAGTGGGCATATACTGAAAGAGCTATTAATTTTGTTGCTTCTTAACAGAGGAAAGAGAGGCTTAAATGAGCTTCTAAATTACTGTGAATTTTAACTGGTTGTGTCTTTCCATGCCACTGTTAACATGGGAAATGAGGATATTTTCATCACAGGCTGAGCGCCTTCTATTTAAGGGCATTACCATTATTTTCACCATGGGTGAACAACCGCAGTCTTTAACAGTATCAAGCTGCTTGCAGTAATAAGACAGGGTGAGCAATCCTTCCCAGTTGGCTGCAATGTGGTAGGCCCCTCAGCACAGCCAAAAGTCCTCAGCCTTTAGAAGACTAGGCTGATGGCAAACTTTAAACCCTGCAATCCCTCAGTGCCTATCTGAGGGGGTCCTGCAGGTATCCAGGCAGGAGAGTAAACCCTCAAAGAAATGAGAATGAAAACATGGTGCAGATTGCTGGATCAGACTTCAGAGAGTCTAATGCCAGGTGGGTCGTTATCAGCACATTTAAAACAGTACAATTAGGGAAAAGGTTTCCAGGCCACAATCAGTGCAATCAGTCCAATTCCAGGTTCACAATAATGCTTAAAGTGTCACTGCTTAGAGACTCTTTTACACAGTACATGTAAAACACGAGCTATAGCTAAAAGGCCTAGAATCTAGTGTGGTCTCTGACATAGCATAGAGGTCAGCAGACCATAAAGTACATGTGACATCTCCCCTAAGGATGGGTAACGGTCTGCTTCTATAGCAAAAATGGGTCTGCCTCCACAGATAGCAAAAAAGCCACCATGTCATTAATAAAATCCATTCTCAGCTTTCTGAATGGAATACAGGTATTTGATTTTTATCTACTCCAAATGAAAAATCAAATGTAAAATGTGTACCAAGACAGACTTTCAGTTGTGTGCTGGCTTGGTTTGGGTTTTTTAGCCTTACTGAATTAAAGACAAAGTAAATTAACAGAACCCAACAGACGGTAAAGAACTGTAAATGATAATGCTAAAAAAATGTACTTTAAATTCACCCATCAAAACATTCACAGGCAGAGACTTTCTGTCTAAACATATTTCGTTAATTAAAATTGGGCTTCTTTCAAGTAAAATATCACTAACATGGATATTCTGAGTAAAGCATCAGATTATTCCACTCATGCACTGTTTTGGAAGGTCAAAGGAGAAGAATGAAAGTGTTCTTAACTCTACAGCAGTGGTTCTCAACCTTCCTAATTCTGCGACCCTTTAATTCAGTTCCTCATGTTGTGGTGACCCCCAACCATAAAATTATTTTCATTGCTACTTTATAATTTTGTTACTGTTATGAATCATAATGTAAATATCTATGTTTCTTAGATGATCCCTGTGAAAGGGTCATTCAAACCCCAAAGGGGTCAGAACCCACAGGTTGAGACCATTGCTCTACAGTGCCCCTGAGGGTAAAAAGAGGACAGACGATTTCACTTTATTTTAGACTGAAGAAAGAAAAGCAGGAGTCGATCTGGCTGTGGCCCACATAAGCTGGGAAGAGCAAGACTCTTGCAGACTTACACGGTCATATTCAGTCATTCTACATTTCAAGATCATAATGAGATAATTGAAAATGTCAACAGCTGATGCCTTTGTTTGGGTTATATTTTGCATTAGGAAGAGATGGACTATAAAGAAAGAAACGCTTTAGATAACTAATGTATAGTTTAAATAGAGCTGGATTAGGACACCAACTCAAACGCTTGTTTTCTCAACACTTCCCTCATTTACTCAAGTAGGAATATTGGAAAAGCAGGAAACGGGCTATGATATTCCTTAAAATAAGAGGTGTGAAGATTGACAAAATGGTGTTAGGATTATATGGGGGGGTGGAGTGCTGAGCAAGTAAAAAGGGCAACATTCTTCCACTTTATGAATTAAACACCCCACAGACAATCAACGTACCATAAATACCTGCATTCCCTCTAAACCTGGTATTTCTGATAAAATGCTATTACACAAAACTCAGTTCAACTTTAGTATTTCTAGCACATTTTATGCCCTATGGAGATTAGTTAGGAAATAAAAGCATTTTTAAAAAGCATTTAGGCACAGGCATGCTTAACTTTAACAAGTTCTGCTGCACTCTGATCTGAGCTTGTACCTTTCTTGTAAACAGATGTATTCTTGTAACTTAAAAAGAAAACATGTATCTACAAGCATTCAACTGAAACTCTTACCCATTTTCTTTTCTCTAACTACCACCTCCAAACCTCTGAAGCCAATCCACTTTATTTCAAATGCAAGCCATTCTACAGTTCTACATGACCACTTTGGTTGGGTTTTGGTTTCTTTCAAATGGTCAAAGGTTTATACCTGGCTTGTATTGAGTAAAGTCTACACCAAAGCAAATGTCTGCACCTGACTAGTGCCAAAGAAAGTACTGTGAGCCACCAAAGTCTGCAAATGCACAAGCTTTGAATAAAACTCTAAGGCATTCATTCCCTGTGGCTTGATCCCACTCCTACATCCCCAAATAATCTAGGAGCAGAGAAAGGCAAAGTTAATTACAGAAAAGCATCTAGCTGATTAAGGCTTCAATACCAGAAGAGGTAAATAGTCTCCTTGCACCATAGTAGTCGGAGGTTAGGTAGTGAATATAGTGGGCACAGGTGGACATTATTTCATATATCACATATATCAATCAAATCTTGTCCCTGGGCTGCACAGTTCATAGAGATGGGAACATAAAGGTAGAAAGAAACCCTGGTCCTCCCCAGCTAGTGGTGTCAAGACATCTCCTTGCCCTGAAGGTCAAAAAACCCCTGTCAGCCACCACTTGCATGATGATACAGCCAAGTTTGAGGCAGGTACAACTCTGTTTCAACAGTGGTGCACACCAGTCTATGCTTCATTGGGAAGATACAATCAGTATAAACTGAAGCTGGAGTGCTGATGCTCCTTGACTCCTAAGAGGTTTCCATCCCAGTACACTCATGTACAATAACTGATCTGCACTGTCAGCTTGACCTGATGTGGAACTGCCTAGGAGACACACAGCTGACCCTGTCTGTACAGTGTTTCCAGAAAGCTTTAACTGTGGAGGGAAGACCCACCATGAATCTACATGGTGGTACCACTCCATGGGCTGGGATATGGAAATACTAAAAAGAGGAAATAAGGAAGCAGGCTGAGGACTAGCATTCATCTCCCTCTGCTTCCTGACAATAGATGCAATGTGACCAACTGTCTCTTACTCTAGCTACCATGACCTCTCTGAAAAAAAAAAAAAAAAAGAACCATAACCCCTCAATCTATGTGCCAACATAAACCCTTTTTTTAGGGGATGTTGGGTACTTAATCACAACAATGAAAAAATGACTGACAGACCATGGTAAGCTTAAATTAACAAAATCTGAAAACACATTTAAACCACCTAAGCAACATAGCACACTGTATGTATGGCTCTCTCCTGGTAACTGCAAGGCTGACTGAGAGGAATAGCTCACTGCCAATGCACAGCATCCAAAAGATCTTCCCCCACATCCCTGGACCTGCAGAGATTCAAACTCAAAATTCTAAGTACACATTTCTATGGAATCAATGTGAATGCATACTGCTTTTGTACCATAGTAAATTCCACAAAATCATAATTCATCCATCCTAAGTCATAGACTGCCTATACTTTAAAAGAGATAAAATTCACTGGCAAATATTTTTTCATCATTACTGGACACTGAACTCGGGGCCCCATGCAGGCCAGGCAAGCATTCAACACTAAGCTACATCCTAGCCCTTTTGCACTTGTCTATTTTGAAACAAGTCCCAGGTTGCTCTTGCTAATCCAAAACGTGTTACATGGCTCGGGCAAACCTGAAACTGGCAATCCTCCTGCTCCTGCCTCTCATGTACCAAGGATTGCACACATGCACTACTAGACCCAACTCGTTTTGAGATCTTTTACTGTGCATTAAAAAGATGCAAACACTAAGATCTATTGAGGAAATGGTGAACAGTACAAAAGAGGCTCTAACTTCAAAGATTTACCAGAGCTAGCACTGCAAGGTCCCTAGACCAGAGAGGCATAGGCAATGGCTGTGATTTCATCAGAGGCTCATATCCTGGGGCAGTACTAAGATCACCAGTTCTCAACTTTTCCTAAACAGCAGGTTAAGTGGGAAACTATTTTAAAATATTCCCTATCAAGGCACAACCTCCAATTACTTTGATCAATTGTGGGGCACAGGTTTCCTAACTGTCATTTTACAAACACCCAATGACTATAATGTCACTGCTTTCAACTGACAATTTACAAATTTACAAGAGTTTGAAGGCCCAAGATGTCTCAAACTGCTTCTCAAATTGTCCACAGTTGTTTGATTCAGCTTGGAAATTCATGAAATACCTAGGACCCTACTCATAAAATGCTCTGCTGTATATTCCAAATGCTATTTCTGCATTTCAGACTGCAACTAGCACATAACTGTAATTTAGGAGGCCATGCCTACCCTTAGGTTTTTCAAGTGTCTAGATTGGTGTTAGTGTTCTATTCTATATATCAAGAGTCTAGATTGGTGTTAGTGTTCTATTCTGTATATCAAGTGTCTAGAT
>CABHPH010131173.1:3636-27412 GCA_902168325.1 Peromyscus nudipes | reverse complement strand
CGCCCTCCTCTCAAGCGTTGGAAGTGCGCCTGCGCAGAACTCGCCAAAGCGCAGGCGTGCAGCAGAGACAACCTCGCGTGTTTCTTAAGGCGCGAGTTACCAGGCGACATCCCGGCGCCAGGCATGTTGGGACTTGTAGTTTGCCTAGAAGAAAAGGGCGCTGGAGTTAAAGCACTTCCCGAGGTCGTTAGCGACTGTTTTAGCATAAGTCAGGAGGTTCGGGTTCTTGTGCTGCTGGGTACCTCAGCGGTTCGGAAACCCCTGGGTTTCTTGTAGCGTGAATTTGGGGCCATTCTTCCGGAGTTAGGTTGTGAGACTCTATAATATGAACCCGTGGGGCTAATTTCCCACAAATACCCCTGGGGCGTTCTAGTATTCGAGGAATTCTAAGGGAACTGGAGGCATGCACCTCATTAAAGGCGTTTTACTTCGTGAGAAGTTTAAGTTGCTGGCTTTTTACTTCAGAAGTGTCTTCCCTGGTTCCCCTGAGGTAGACCGACAAACAACCCAGCAAGCGACAGTCTGTCAGGAAGCTTCGAAACACAGTCATAACTTGCTTAATGAAGGGGATATGTTGAGAAATGTGTCGAGTAGGTAGTTAACTTGTTGACGAACCTCACACCACACAAGGAAAGACACTACAGTGTCCTAGGCGATATAATCTGGGTCCGTGGTCATATATTCTTTTTTTGCAAAAGCTTCCTTATATGATGCGTGACTACTTGTTTATGAAGTCTTTGCTAGACAATCTGGATGCATCATCCAATGTCCCTGCGGAGACACAGCTGCCACTTAGGGAGGTCTCATTATCTTCAGTGCCATCCAGTCAAAGATTGAGGATAGCCAGGCGGTGGTGGCACACGCCTTTAATTCCAGCGCTCCGGAGACAGAGGCAAGCAGATCTCTGAATTCGTGGCCAGCCTGGTCTACAACGTGAGTTCAAGGACAGCCAAGACTGCTGCACAGAGAAACCCTGTCTCAAAAAACAACCTAAGATCGCGGGAGACTACCCTTGTAGTTAGACAAATTGGGCTTGTAACTATGAGGAACAGCAAGGCATCACTGTCCGAAAGAATGCAGTTTGGACTTCTCAGGTGATTGAGGGGCGGGTTCAAGTAAGCAGATGCTATCAGGAGGTGGGAGTAATTATTAGGGTTTAATGCTTCTTGCATAAGAAGAATCAAGTGAGGATTGGTGAAAAGCCCCTCATTACATGAGATGGGGAATAATTAGTTGGTTTTTTTTTTTGTGGTTGGCACAAATGTTCTTCTCGGTTTTATTTTTGTATTCATACATGATTGCAGGAGTTGTTTGTCTCTGTTTTTATCTACTGAAATCACAGGGTGGTCTGTCTAAGCTAGGCATGGTGGCACTTTCCATTCTAGCACTTGGGAGATAAAGGCAAGAATAATATCAGAATTTCATGACCAGCCTGGACTACATAAGATCCTGTCTTTTAAACAAAACGGGGGGGGGGGGGGAGAAAAAGAAAGAATAAGAAAAAGATCTTCTTATCAATCACCTTGCTGTGCACTAAGTATTAACTTACCCTAAAAATAAATAAACTAAATTAAAACAATGTTCTATGAAATTAGCCAGTTCAGCACACCCTAGATGATAATATCAGCATACCTCCCCCACTACCCGAGGCTACTCTCCTCCTCATTATGCTTAATATGTTCTCTGCTTTAGGCCTTAAAATAACTGAGATAACCCACAAATTTTTATTTAGTACTCCCTGCTGCATATCCATTCCTAATCTAAGCATAGCATGTCCTTGCCTTGAAGGAGCTTACACTTCAGTGAGAGAGATATTTTATTAGCCTCCTTTTCTGGATGAAGAAACTGTTGTATAGCATTGAAAAAATTACCCACAGTTATATACAGACAACAACAACAACAAAAAAAAGAGAGAACCAAAGACAATTTGATGCTGGTGGCTGCGCTTTTACCTTGAGAATCTGAGTCTCTGCCACCATACCACAGTCTTCTTCAGCTAGCAGCATCTATGTGTACCAGGATTCCTCACCAGCAACACTATTGACGATTTGGACCAGACAACTCTGTCCAGGCTGATGTTCTCTGCACTGAGGACATTCAGGACCTGCTCTATGGTCATAGATCCTAGAGCA
The DNA here is from genome assembly GCA_902168325.1 of Peromyscus nudipes. Classification (NCBI taxonomy): domain Eukaryota; kingdom Metazoa; phylum Chordata; class Mammalia; order Rodentia; family Cricetidae; genus Peromyscus; species Peromyscus nudipes. Next base: position 25,280 of record CABHPH010131173.1, on the reverse strand, counting down.
CACTCCTTCCACTCACGGCATTGCCAAATGTCTCCTGGGGGGGGGGTAAACATCACCCCTGATTGAGAACCACTTGTTTTCATCTCTTATCCTCTCCTGGGTTTTTGAGCTAGAACAAACATTCCTGGCTAGTCCTCAACTCACCGGGTTGGGAAGCCTTGAGGAAGAGGGAAGCAAACTGGACTAAGTTTCTGAAAAGCCTGTTTATTCAAAGATTAAAACTGAAAGAAAAAGGGGAAATGAAGGAAAAGTGATAGAAATGGAGAAAGGGAATTCACACGGAATCACCCTTCCCTAATTCAGTTCATGCTAGCCAAGTTAGTTGACGCCAATAAACACACTAAGGTGGCTGTGCTGTCTAGTTTGATGTCAGCCTGACCCAGACTAGAGTCACCTGACAGGAGGGGACCCCAACTGAGTAAATGCTTCCGTAAGATTAGGCTGTAGGCAAACCTGCAGAGAATTTTCTTAATTAGTGATTGATGGGGGCGGGGGGCAAATCATTTTGGTTGGGGTTATCCCTGGGCTGTCAGTCCTGGGTTCTGTAAGAAAGCAGGCTGAACAAGCCACATGGAGCAAGCCAGTAAGCAGCACTCCCCAATGGCTTTTGCACCAACTCTTGCCTCCAGGTTCCTGTCCTGTTTGAGTTCTTGTCCTGACTTCCTTCAGTGATGGACTGTGATGTGGAAGTGGAAGCTGAAATAATCCTTTCCTCCCCAACTTGCTTTAGTCATGGTTTTTCATCATAGCTATAGAAATCCTGACCAAGACAGAAATTGACACCAGGAGTTGGATATTACTACGACAGACCTGACCATGTTGGTTTTGGGATGATTGTGGAAGGACTTTGGAACTTTGGGGTAAAAAAGCCATTGAATGTTCTACACTTGGTGAGCTGTTCCGTGGGAGCTTGGAAGATATGAATGTTGTGAGCAATGCAGACAGTGGAGGCCGGACTTGTGAAGTTTCCAGAGAGGAATGTGAACGTCTCTTAAAGACTATCGGGGCTGTGGCATATTTTGAGTTAAGAATCTGTGGTTCTAGTTAGCTGGGGCTGAAGAAACATCAGCTGTGGTTAACAAGGGACGAGAAACATTAAAATAAAGCCTTTGCTTTACTGGGGAAATCGATACATGTCAGCTGGTGTCAAGAAATTAGGGGTGATGAAGAGCCCAGCATCACTGAGATGAAAACTTCTGGGAAATGTTTCCTGAGAGTTAGCACACAGAAGCTGTGTTCTAGAGGTGGCTTAGGTTGTACCTTGTGCTGGCAGCCAAACTTGGTACTGTGTAAGTCTTTCAGGTGGTACTACTTTGAAGGCATGAAAGGGTCATTGGAGAGCAGCTGAGGCTTGGCATTATGAGAATCCAGGACCATTGGTGAAGGTGCAGACTCAGTAGCAGTTGAAGCTCTCTAGGACTGAAGGGGCCATGAAGAGAAACTGAGGCATGGCACCATGAAAAGAGCCCAGGAGAGGCTATTGGTAAAAGTGAAGCCCAGTTTCAGCAAGGAACTCCAGCATTTTGGAGATGCCAGTAGTCTGGGATGACCACCAAGAACAGCAGCAGCAGTGGAGTAGAGTCAGTTGGAGTTTAGAAGACAAGCTGTGTGTGCTGCAGAGGGCGGAGCCAGAGAAGTGACCCAAGCCCCTTGGAGGAACCCAGTAGATTGTGAATGAATCCCAGATATTGGACATGGAATTATTTATACTGTTGGAGTTTGGTTTTGCTTTGTTCAGATTGTAACTGTGCCCTGGTGTTTCCTTCTTGAAGAAAAAAAGTATTTAGCTTATTTTTTATTTTATAGAGCCCACAGTTGAGAGACTTTGAAATTTTAAGAGAGATTATGGATTTTTAAAGAGACTTTGGATTTTTAAGGAGACTGAACTTTTAAAGTATTTGAATTGATAAAGACTGGGACTTCTAAGTTCATAATATGTCTTATATTTATGATATTTATTAATCTGAGATCTTGGAGATGAACCAAAAAAGAAAAAGGAAAGGTTATGTCTTATAAAGTGCTGTGTGTCGAGTTGAGAAGGAGTCTGTTGTGCTGTCCAATTTTATGTTGGCTTGACCCAGGCTGGAGTCGTCTGAGAGAAGGAACCCCAACTGAGGAAATGCCTCCATAAGATTGGGCTGTAGTCAAGCCACAGAGCATTTTCTTAGTTAGTGATTGAGGTGGGATGGCCCAGCCCATTTTGGTTGGGATTATCCTTGGGCTGGTGGTCCTGGGTTCCAGAGAGCAGGTTGAGCAAACTTCATGGGGCAAGGCAATAAACAGCACTCCTCCATGGCCTCTACATCAGCTCCTGTCTCCAAGATCCTGTCCTGTTTGAGTTCCTGTCCTGACTTCTTCAGTGAGGGACTACAATGTGGAAGTGTAAGACAAATAAGCCCATTCCTCCCCTAGTTGCTTTGGTCATTTTTTTCTATCATAACAATAATAATCCCAAGGAAGATAATAGTCTTTATAAGGCCTTCTTGTCCCTCTACTCCCTATTTGGGAGATGTTGGTATACCTCGAAAATAGTCAATTGCTTCTGTAAAAAAGTTTTTCTTTGCAGCATGGTACACAGTGTAACTACCCTCACCTGTCCACTTGAAGGAAATTTTCCTTCAGAGATTTCATCTTTCTTCCAAGATAGTAGTTTGCTTTCCAAGAAAACTAGCCAAAGTCACAAAGCAATGATAGCTAAACTTTTCTACTTTTTCTAAGAGATAAGAGCCCACTTAGCATCAACACAAATAATCATTTGTAGTTTAATAGCTTTTTTTCATTTAGCAATCTCTATAAAACACATAAGACATTTAGTAATTTTCAATTCATACCCGTGAGGGGAATCACTATAGTTTTCCTGTTTTCTAAATAGAGAAGCCAAATTATGGACTGTACAAAAGTAGCGAGAAGTCTGGAAGTAGTCTACTGGACTCTTTCCTCTTTATGCCTAGCATCAACCCAGTTCTTCAGCTGCTGAACGGTAAGTTAATGGAGATAATTAATCTGCCCTATACTAAAGTATATGTTTTCAATGGCTTTGGAACAGTCCTTATTCTCTTCAGTTGACCAATGTTATATAACTATTTTCTCCTACCTGAAACTTCCCCTTATAGAGGAAAGCAGCAAACTCACAGGACTCAAGGAGTCCAGGAAAAGTAGAAATTTCCGAAAGCCCTACACAGTACAAAGCCCCTCCCCCCAATCTAATAAAGCAAGGGATAGTTTGGGGGAGAGGAAACTTGCTTTAGCTCCAGGGATGCAGCTTTTGCAGGTGCTCACCCATGTTGGGGTGGGTGGGCCTTTCAGTGACCCAGCTGCCTGTGAGTCAACTGTGCTCCTGTAAGTAACTTCAATAAACTTAATAGTTCAACAAACAGGATGTGTGGGATCATTTCTTTGTCCTGTCATTGGAACCCATTTGGGTTGAATAGACATTGAATAGACATTGTTCATGTCTCCCCAGGAAAAACTACACAATACACTCACAAAATAGCAGGTCTGTAGAGACTATGACTTAAAGTTGTGACAGTATTTGAATTAGAACCAAGATCTTGGGTTGGCAAGATGACTTAGAGAGTAAAGAAGCTTGCTGGGTGTGGTGGTGTGAGTAAGAATGACCCCCAGCAGGGCAGTGGTGGCACACGCCTTTGATCCCAGTACTTAGGAGGCAGAGGCAGGCAGATCTCTGTGAGTTTGAGGCCAGCCTGGGCTACAGAGTGAGTTCTAGGACAGCCAGGGCTACATAGAAACCTTATCTCAAAAAACAAAACAAAACAAAACAAAACAAAACAAGAAAAAAAGAATGGGGACTGGAGAGATGGCTCAGTGGTTAAGAGCACTGACTGCCTTTCCAGAGGTCCTGAGTTCAATTCCCAGCAACCACGTGGTGGCTCACAACCATCTGTAATGAAATCTGGTGCCCTCTTCTGGCATGCAGGCATATGTGTAGGCAGAACACTACATAATAAATAAATAAATCTTAAAAAAGGAAGAAAGAAAGAAAGAAAGAAAGAAAGAAAGAAAGAAAGAAAGAAAGAAAGAAAGAAAGAAAGAAAGAAAGGCCTTCATAGGCTCATGTATTTAAATTCTTAGTCTTCAGGGAGTGAAATTGTTTGAAAGGATTTTAAGGATTAGGAGATGTGTGTGACCTTGTTGGAGGAAATGTATCACTGGGGGTGGGTTTGAGGTTTCAAAAGCCCATGCCAGGTCCAGTCTCTTTGTTGCTTGCTCTCTTTTGTTTGTTGATACAGGATTTCACTATGTATCCTAAGATAGCCCATGATCCTTCAGCCTTCACCTTGAATTATTTTTAAACAGTTTTACATTTATTCACTCACTGGGTGTGTGGGTGTGAGTGCATGCCATACATATCATGTGTATAGAGGTCAAAGGAAACTTTTATTTCCAAGAAGGAGGTAAAAAGTCCTTTCTTCTATTACTCTGTCACCGCCCTTATCATACGATAGGATAGCTATCTTTGAGGTCTTGGAAGATAGGGTCTATGTACTACTCAGTTTTCTTCATTTTCCCAAAGTCTAGCACATATATGTGAATAAAATCTCTAATGAGGTGATAGATATGAGGACTCATAACTAAATTGCCAGCACACAACCTAATTTCTAGGACACGATGGGGAACTTCCAGCTGGGTTCTGTTTGGAATAATTGGGTGTGAATGTAGTCAAGAAGGAAATGTGTTTTACATCCTCCCTTCAAGACTCATTGTAAAAGGGGATGATAAGATTCTTTTTTGTTGTTGTTGTTGTTTTCGAGACAGGGTTTCTCTGTGTAGCTTTGCGCCTCTCCTGGAACTCACTCTGTAGTCCAGGCTGGCCTCGAACTCACAGAGATCCGCCTGCCTCTGCCTCCCGAATGCTGGGATTAAAGGCGTGTGCCACCACCGCTCGGCATTCCTTTTTTTTTTTTTAAGATTTATTAAAGATTTTTTAAGATTTTTTTTTTTTTTTAAGATTCAGCACCTTAGATTGTCACTGTTCGTAGCTCATAGGTCTCCCTTGCTTTTGAGAGGTAACCCCCAAACTCCACACACTGCCCAGTGTGTATTAGGACTTCAATAAGTGGATCTGAAAGAATGTACAAATTAATAAGTCAAATAAAGAATTTAACTCTCTCTCATCTTAGATCATTTAAGCCCACCCTCTCAAAATGACTTTAGGCACCAGTTCCGTTTTACAGCTTTTTCTTAACCCAGTCTACCACAATCTCTCCCTTTTCTGTTATGATTTAATATTTATCAATATTATTGGATAAGAACTTTAATGCTTTTTGCTATTTTTTTTTGTAAGAGGGTCTGTGTACCGTTGGCTGGCCTAGAACTCACTATGCAGTGCAGGCTGGCCTTGAACTCATGGGTAATCCTATTTCTGCCTCCCAAGAGCTGGGATTTTAGATATGTACCACAATGCCTAATCAATGCATTATTATTTTAGACCACATCTGTCTCTTCTTTCCAACAAGGTTGTAAAATTCTTTTTTCCTTCTTTAGTTTCTTGAGATAGAGTTTCATATTGCTGAAGCTAGCCCCAAACTTAATACACAGTGAAGTATGATCTGCCTCTCAAGTGCTCACAACTAGCTTTAAAACTGTTGAGTATAGTGAACAAGTGTTAAAGGTATGCCCCAAGTGTCTTAAATCTAGTGGGTTTGTAATGTTATAAATAGTTGGTGGCATCCAGGCTACTTAATGTTTTGCTATCTTAGAAGATGATTTTTAATAAACCACAATGAGATTCTACCTAACCTCATTAAAATGGTCACTATGAAAATGAAACCAAAGACTCATACACCAAAAAATGGCATGTGCTAATAAGGATATGGAGAAACTGGAAGCCTTGCACGCTGTTGATAGGAAGGCTAAATGCTGTGTCCACTATGGAAAACAGTAAGGCTATCCCTAAAAAAAAGTTTAAATAGAAGTACCACATGTTTCCGCAGTTCTGCTTGTGGGTACGTATCTGAGAGACCCCAAAGCAGGGTCTACAGCCACGTTCAAAGCAACACTATTTACAACAGTCGAAAGGATGAAACAACCTATCACCAGACAGAGAGACAAGCAAAAGTGTGGTATGTGCATACAGTGAAATATCACTGAGCTTTTAAAAGGAAGGAACTTGTGCTGTATGCAACAACATGGATAAACCTTGAGGACAGTCCGCTACAGGAAACAAACCAGTTATAAAAAGACCAATACTGGGGGGCTGGAGAGTTGGCTGAGCAGTTAAAAGCATAGCCTGCCCTTGCAGAGGACCTGAGCTTGTCTCCCAGCCCTCATGTCAGATGGCTCAGAGCTATATATATCTCCAGCTCCATGCCATCTGATGCCCTTTTCTGGACAGACAGACAGACAGACAGACACACACACACACACAAATATTTTTGAATGATTTTTTGAGATTATATTATTTCTCCCTTCTATTTCCTCCCACACCTTCCCATATGCCACCCCCACACTCTACTCGCTCTCAAATTCATGGTCTCTTTTTCTTTAATTGTTGTTACATTATTATATGTGTGTGTGTTTCCTAAATACATAAATACAACCTGCTCATTCTGTATAATGTTACTTGTATGCATGTATGTATGATGTGTGTGAATGTGTGTAAATTTAGGCATGAGTGTGTCAGAGCAGACATGTGTCAGAGGACAACTTTCAGGAGTTGGCTGTCTCCTTCCTTCTTTATGTGGGTTCTGGGGATTGAATTTAGGTTGTTAGGCTTGTATGGCAAGTACTTTTACACACTGAGCCATCTTGCTGACCCTTACCACACTTAAAAGGGCACAGAACAAGAGGCTGGAAAGATTGCTTAGTGGTTAAGAGCATTTGCTTCTCTTGCAGAAGACCAGAGTTCAGTTCCCAGCACCTACATCAAGTGGCTTACAATTGCCTGTAACTCCAGCTCCCAGGGACCTGATGCCCTTCTTCTGGCCTCTGTGGGTGTGCAGCATGCACACACAGGTGTGTGCACACACACACAGAGGAATAAATTATATATATATAATATATATAACATATTTTTTATATATGTGTGTGTTATTTTTTTAAAGGACACGTAACAGGGTGTCAAAAGACCAGGACAGAAGTTCTTGGTTATTCCTTTCTTTACTCCGTGTGCCTGATGCTTCATTTAAAATCAGGATACTATGCCTAACAGTTTTGTATAAAGATCATATAGATACAAACAAAAACAACTCTATGGCAATGTTTTGATTAGTAGTTTTTACAGCATTCCAGCATCCCTAGTCTTATATTCATTACAAGTTTCGCGTCTTATTTCATAACGCAATGTTCCTAAAGGTGCTTCAGCCGAAGCTTCTGACCACTTCAAAGGATGTGTATGCCAAACCCCTCATTTTGGGTTAAACACCTTATAATTTGGCTCTAGGACAACAGCAAATAAACAGCTTTAATGAAGATTATTGATGATCTAAGATACTAATTATCTATGTGGTTTAGCATTAATGGAGGAAATATAAATCCAGGATTCTCATGTTAATGTTCAAAGAGCTAGTCCCAAATTAGGAGGCTAAGAGAAAGAATTAACATCTGTTGAATAGCAGTTAAGTGTCAGGCCCCAAAGCAGGCATGCGACCTGTGCTATGTCATTTAGTGGCCACTCTAATCTTTTCAGGTTGGTAAAACAGGGAAAATAAAGTTGAGAGAGGTTGTCACCAACTCAACAATGAACTTGGGATTTAGGTCCCAATGACTGAAGCCTGTACTCTTTCTACTATGTTACACTGCCCCTAAATATGTATTTCTCTGTCCTCACTTGCATAGAGCTCATGATAAATGATATGTATTCAATGCACATTTATGTCAACTATCTGCTTGGTCAAACCTGTGAACTAGACTGTGGGGGTGATCAGCACCGTTTTAGAGATGAGGACACAGGCACTAGGCAGGCAGAACTTGAAGGCAGGCACTGCGGTTCTCAGGCTTTCCTTTGCTGAATCATCCTCATGGGAGCAGACTTTCATCTGTATTTCCTTGTCTTCACTCTTTCTAATTGTTTCAATAGGTGTGAAGTCTGAGCGTTTTGACAGTCTTGCACTCTGACGGGTGTGTGGATAGAACAATACACACGCGGCTCCCGGCTTGTACTCCAGAACCATTCAAATAACTGTGAATGAACATAGTTTTTAAATGTTTAGTTTTCTGCCATGTGGCGGTGGCACACACCTTTAATCCTCCTGGTGGCACACACTCAGGAGGCAGAGGCAGGTCTGTGAGTTCGAGTTCAGACTGGTCTACAGAGTGAGTTCCATGACAGCCAGGGCTACACAGAGAAACCCTGTCTTGAAAAAAAATAGTTTTTAACTCTTAAATTATGTTCAATCAGGACTAGAGAGATGGCTTAGAGGCTAAGAGCACTAGCTGCTCTTCCAGAGGTCTTGAGTTCAATTCCCAGCAACCACATGGTGGCTCACAACCATCCGTAATGAGATCCGGTGCCCTCTTCTGGCGTGTAGGCATACATGCTGGCAGAATACTGTATACATAATAAATAAATCCTTGAAAAAATTATGTTCATTCATTTTATTTTATGCATATTTTGCCTGCATGTATGTGTGTGCACCCCGTGCATGCCTGGTACCTGCAGAGACCAGAAGAAGGCATCAGGTCCCCTGGAACTGGCATTGCAGGTGGTTGTGAACCATCATGTGGGTGCTGGGAATGGAACTCAGGTTCTCTGAAAGAGCAACAAATGCTCTTAACTGCTGAGTCGTCGATGGCTCTGGGCCCTTGAATGAATATTTTTAACGTTACTAGCCTACATGGATAAGGAGCGTAAGAAAGAAGACAATAGGAGATGAAGGATATCAGCATTTTTTTTTTTTTTTGAAGATAGAATGCCATAGTTGAGCTAAGAAAGCTGAATTCTAAAGACTCACAGAATGGTGTAATCATACTTTAAGAGACAGGCGAGATTGTGCTGCAGAACACCAAGCCATTGAGAACTGGAGCTAGAGATGCTCCGGGGCAGAAGTGCTGTGAGGTGTTGAAGATGGGGATAGGTTGGCGGAAGGTCTTCATAGGAAGTTAAACCACTGGTCGATTCTCTCCCCTGGCAGAATCCTGAACATTGATTCATTTTCTGAAAAAGTGGAACTCGAGAGGCTCCAGATTCTGAAGCTTCCGGGCATGTTGGGGAAGTAATACTAGGAAGAAAACAGATTATATTACTTGTGCTTTTGTGGGTGCTGGGGATCCGAACTCAAATCCTCAGTGTTTCCACAGCAGGCACTTGACTCACTGAGCCTTCTCCCTGCACTAATGTTTTCTTCCCCTCACCCCTGGAAGTGCTGGAGGCTGAACTCAGGACTTCCTGCCTCCTAAGCAAGCACCCTACTACGAAGTTGTAGCCTCAGCCCTCATAGAAGTAATTTATAAAACTGGAAAAATCTCTCAGAAAACAGAACAAAAAAGACAGAAATAAAAAATAAGAGGAAAAATATTAGAGGGTAAATCCGTAACTAGATTAACAGGCATTCTAGAAATGGGAAGAAGTGGATGAAAGGAAATTATTATTAAAGAGATATTCCATTGTCCAATAACACAATAAAGAGGAAGCAGGGGGAGAGACAAAGAGAGATGTGAGGGAAGGGCATGAGTCTCTAGAGTGCAGAGCCTGCTGAGGGCCCAGGGTATGATGGGAAGAGGACAATGACCACACAGGTGTACCATCGCAAACCTAAACACAGTGGATAAAGACAGAGAACAATCTTGATGGTAAGAGGTAGGAAAGGAGAAGAGGTTCCTGTGTAATTACTTTCCTATTGCTGTGAGAAGACACCATGAACTGAACAAGACAACTTTGGGGTTTACAGTTTCAGGAGGTGAGTCCATGGCCATCATGCCATGAAGCATGGCAACAGGCAGGCAGCCAGGATGGCTCTGGAGCAAAAACTAAGGGCTTACATTTTGATCCACAAGTAGGGGGGCAGAGAGCTAACTGGGAATGGCCCAGGCTTTTGAAACCTCAAAGCCAAACCCCCAATAACTCACCTCCTCCAACAAGGCCTTGTCTCCTAATCTTTCCCAAGAAATTCCACCTACTGGTGAAAAGTATTCAAATATATAAGCCTATGGGGACCATTATTCTCATTCAAACCATCACTGTTACTTATAAAATAGTGGTAATAAGAGTTGGAACTTGCTATGTAAACCAGACTAGCATCGAACTTTTTTTTTTTCAGAGCTGAGGACTGAACCCAGGGCCTTGTGCTTGCTAGGCAAGTGCTCTACCACTGAGCTAAATCCCCAACCCCAGCATTGAAACTTATAAAGATACACTTGCTTTAGCCTCCTGAGTGCTGATATTAAAGGAGTGGGCCACCATGACCAGCCCATTTTTAAATTTTTTAATAATGAGTTTATATGTGTCTGAGTGTAGGTTTGTACATTTGAGTGCTGTGCCTGAAGAGGCCAGAAGGGGGCACTGGATCACCTGGAACTGGAGGTGAAGGCCGTTGTGAACTGCTTGGATGTGGGTGCTGGGATCAGAACTCCGGTCCTCTGCAAGAGTAGTACAGGTTCTTTACTGCTGGCCATCTCACCAGGCCCAAGAGTTGTGTATTTCTTAACAGTAACATTGGTCACCAGGAGACAATGAAGGAAGTGTTTTCATAATTCTGAGAGAAAAATGGTTTTTTTAATTAATTAATTTATTGTTTTGCCTGTGTCAGGGTATCGGGTCCCCTTGAACTGTAGTTACAGACAGTTGTGAGCTGCCATGTGGGTGCTGGGAATTGAACCTACGTCATCTGGAAGAACAGCCAGTGCTCTTAACCATTGAGCCATCTCTCCAGCCCTGAAAATTGTTTTGTTTTTTTTTAATCTAGAACTTTACTTAGCTGTATTATAGTCAAGCCTGGGAAATAAAATAAAGATCTTTTCAGATATTCAATGACTTTGAAAAATGTCTCCCCCACATACATATAACTTTTCTTTGGGTACTGCTGAATGCATTTCACTCAAACAAAACAGGAAGGTAAAGGCCTCAGGGAACAGAATTAACCTAGTGAAGAATGAAAAGCAAGTCCTAAGGTGATGTCCCCACAGCCAGCCCAGAGACGGTCTAGTCAGCCTGGAGGATGAACACCCCTGGGGAAACATCTCGATTGAACCTGATGGGCTACCTGTGATGCTTGACTGTATTGAAAGTAGCTTAAGCATTTTTACACTTCTCTTTCAGACTCTGAAAGAATTAATGATTAATAGCATTAAAAAGTGGCAAATCAAAAACTAGGTATTTATTCCAAGAACAAAAAAATACAGAATAGGAAATATAATTGTAATGTGAATAATTCATTTAAAATAAACCACACAATAAAGTCATAAGGCTAGAAACACCAGCTTAATAAAAAACATTAAATGCTAATATTGGGAGGCTAGAAGGGAGGAAAATACAAAATTGACTCTTCTGTTAGGTCTTATTTAACATTTGAAAATCAATAAATTGCAGTATAAAAATTTTTTTGGAGACAGAATTTCTTGTATTCTAGGGTCACATCAAACTTCCTATGTAGCTGAGGATGGTTTTGAACTCCTGACCCTCCTGCTTCCCTTTCCCAAGTGCTGGGGTTACAGTCATGCATCATTACACCTGGTTCATGTGGCAATGGGGATCCACCCTGGGGCTCTGTCCATGCTAGGGAAGTACTTTACCAGACAACACTAGTCCCCACAACTGTTTAATTTAGGAAAAGGAACAGAAGCAAGGAAGCGTTTCAGAGGACGCCTCAGGCTTTGGGAGTCCCTCCTCTTCCCTCAACCTCCCCCTATTCCCCAACCTCATCCCTGCTTTAAAAAAATCATTATGAGCATGAACATGGTGGTTGTTCTACAAGCCCTTTGTACTTTGATAAACATTTAACATGTCAAAGAAACAGGAGAGAGAGAGAGAATGAATGACTTGAGTATCCATCTAGACCTATGATATATAATACATATATGACATCACATTATATATATAATTTTATATTTTATATTTTTATAAATTATATATATATGTACCCAGCTATTGGAAGATAATACAATACTAACTAGACTGTTTTATTTGAGGCATCACACATAAAATTTGTGTTTAGTGTACCACAAGTATTGTCATCCCAGAGAAGGTGGTCTGGTAAATACCAATGCCTCCTAAGTTTTTGTCAGACTCTTGACTCATGTTTTAAAATTGTGAACTACTTCAATGTCACAGAGGCTCTGGAACCTCAACAGATGTTATCTCATGGTCAGTATCATAAAACTTATCCTCTATACGGAATTAGGAAATTTCACTTCCTTTCTTTTACTTATTGGCCAGGTGTCTCCGGCCCTCCCGTTTCTTTATTTACTCCAGACGCCATTATAGTGAATAAAATCCAAAAAGAACTGCTTCCTGGGCTGGAGAGATGGCTCAGAGGTTAAGAGCACCGACTGTTCTTTCAGAGGTCCTGAGTTCAATTCCCAGCAACTACATGGTGGCTCACAACCATCTGTAATGAGATCTGGCATGCAGGCAGAACACTGTATACATAATAAATAAATAAATCTTAAAAAAAAAAAAAAGAACTGCTTCCTGCTAAATGCTTCTCAATGGCAAGCATGTCCCAGTGTACTTATTAGGAGTGATTCCATCTCTTTTATTAAACTATAAAAACTTTACAAGTTCCAACTTCGTCTTTGCTTCTGAAATTTCCCACACACTATGACTACTAAGCTCTACTTTTAATGGCTACTACATAAGTGATGCTTATTTGTTGATTGGTACCATGACAAGGATGTCAATAAATATTCTTGTAATTCCCTTTTTAGAAATGACAAAATTCCTTATTCTCCAGGAGGATTCTATTTTCATCAGAAATTTATAATTAAATTGGAGCTAAAGGACAATGAGAAAAGTTTTCTGAGTGGTTCCTTAATGATTTTCTGTTCTATAAAAAGTTAAGATTTTCTTTGTGAGACAGGTCTCACTATGTAGACCAGGCTGGCCTTGAAATCACAGAGATCCTCCTGCCTCTGGCTCTTGTCCTAGTTAGGGTTGCCATTGATGAGATTAAAAAAAAAAAAAAAAAAAAAAAAAAAAAAAAAAAAAAAAGACCAAAAGCAACCTGAGGAGGAAAAGGTTTATTTGGCTTACACTTCCATATCACTGTTCATCATCACAGAAAGTCAGGGCAGGAACTCAAACAGGGCAGGAACCTGGAGGCAGGAGCTGATGCAGAGGCCATGGAAGGGTGCTACTTACTGGCTTGCTCCCCATGGCTTGCTAAGCTTGTATTCCTATAGAACCCAGAACCAACCTAGGGGTGACCCCACCCACAATGAGTTAATTATCACCAGGAAAATTTCCACCTGTAGTTTGAATCAACACCAGCAACTTAGTTGTGTTGAACTGAATGGTCTTCTTGCCCTCCCTGACCCCGTGGACTGTCACTCTGCTGACCCTGATGGTCACAGAGACCTCCACTCACCCACAGATGCCCATACAGGCCAGAGGTATGGAATCCCTGGAGCTGGAGTTACAGCTGACTTTTTGTTAGGTTTCTGAGGCAGCGTAAAAAGACAGAAGGTAGAAAAGAGACAGGAGGCTGACTTTCAACAGACAGAGTTGTGTTTATTAGCACACACAGTGAGGGACAGCGTCTCTCTGGAGCGAAATGGAGGGGTCTGCCAGGGAGAAAAGCTGGCTGCAACCCTTTATAGGGGAGGGGTGAAAGGCTCAGGAGTGAGGAGAGTGTTGCAGCCTTTCCTGCCCTCCCTCTTTCCTGAAATTGTTTGCCCAAGGTGAGACAGACTGTCCCAGCAGACATTCCTTTCCAGGATAACGAATAAAGCTGGGCAAAGAAGGGCATCTGCTTGTCTTCTAGGAACCCTGGTTTACCACCAAGGCCCCTATCAGTTGTGAGCCACCAGACCTGGGTGCTGGAAACCAAACCAGAATCTTCAGCCACAGCAGTACATGTTGTCGTGCATAGCCCCATAGTCGTCAAAAATAAAATCCAAACTCTTGTCCTCTAAACCAAATTCTTTCATAAATGTTACTGTCCTAGTTAGGGTTGCTATTGGCTATGATGAATGAAAATACCATGACTAAAAGCAAGTTGGGGAGGAAAGGATTTATTTGGCTTACACTTTATCACTGTCGAGCAGGAGCGGGAGCGGGAGCGGGAGCGGGAGCGGGAGCCGGAGCGGGAGCCGGAGCGGGAGCCGGAGCTCAAGCCGGGGCCTGAGACAGAGCTGCTGCATTGTTCTTGTTTTGGGCCTTTGTCTTTGGTTGGCAGAGCCTGTGACCCTCGTTATTGCAGGTGTAAACACAATTTCCAGGCTTCTTTGGTGGTGGTGGTGGGGGCAACGAAAGCAGCTCTACGGAGTTTGCAGTCACACCATTTGTGATCTTAGCCTGAGCCTCAGACTGTACAAGGACCTTGGCATGGGCGCCCACAGCCTTCCATTGCTTACCTGAGCACTCTTAAGGCTCCTTTTGCTGTATTTGGAAAAAATAAATTTTTCCGAGGAACGCTTGGGGTTGAACCCCTTAAATTAATATATTTGTGACCAGGGTTTCTTGATGCCATTTCTGTACTGTACATTTGCAGGACTGGTTGTGTGTGGTACGGTTCTTGGATTTGATTATGTTTGCATGGAACCCTGAAACTTCTTTACAAAATTTTTGAAAATAGCATCAATGCCCATAAACAGACTTGTGACAAGGTTCGTGAGTTTATCTCAGTTGCTCCTACTTAAGCAAAGCTATAAAGTGACCATTAAAAGATGTCAGCCTGCTAGGTTGGTGGCACACTCTTTTAAACCTGGCACTTGGGGGGTGAAGGCAGGTGGATCTCTGTGAGTTCAAGGCCAGCCTGGTCTACATACTGAGTTCCAGGCCTCCCAGAGCTATATACTAAGACTTTGTCTCCCTCAATGAGCCCTGACTTTACTAAAAAACCTGGCAAAATTAACAGGAAACAGAACACATTAAATTATTTTTTAATGCTAGCCCTCTTTAAATTTTATTAAAAGCAGATCAATATTCTAATTGCTTTGAATATGAAGCATTAAAATATTAACAGCATTTTCATAAAATCAGTTTAATTACATATAAACAAATCTTTTCTATAAGGTATATTTCTCTGTAAACCTCATAAATTATAGATAGCATTTATAGATGTAATCACTATATATTTATTAAAAACCTAAGCTGGTCCTGGTGGCACAGACCTGTAATCCCAGCTGCTTGGGAGGCTGAGGCAGCAGGATCACAAGTTCAAGGCCTGTTTGCTCATACAGTGAGTTCAAGTTTAGCCTGAGCAACTAAGGGAGCAACTATCTCCAAAAGCTTTTTTAAGATATATTTTTATGCTTATGCATATGTTTGTGTGTACATATCATATGTGCAGTGCCCATGGAGGCCAGAGAGGGTGTGGATTCCCTGGAGGTGGAGTTACAGATGATTGTGAGCCACCCAGCATGGGTATTGGAAACCAAACTCAGGTCCTGTGCAAAAGCTTATTGCTCTTAACCACTGAGCCATCTCATCAACCCCTCAAAAAGTTTTTAAAAGATTATGGTGCTAGAAAGATAGTTCAATTGAAAAAGTGCTTGCCTGAGTTCACTGCCCAGAACCCACATGTAAAAAAGTGCCAGGTGTGGTGGCATGTGCTTATAACTCAGGCCTGGAGAGGAGAAGACAGGTGAATCTCTGGGGTTTGTAGGCCAGCCAGACTAGATTACTTAGCAAGCTGCAGGCCAGGAAGACACACTGTGTCAAAAAGAAAAAAAGGCTGGCTCACAACTTTAACAGTACTTGGGAGGCCAGCCCGGTCTGCATAGAGAGTTCCAGGCCAACCAAGGGTATATAGTAAGACCCTGTCTCAAACAAAACAAAAACCAGAGTGGATGGCGCCTGAGAAATGATATCTGAGGTTGACCTCTGCTTCCACACACATATGTACACGTGCATCTGCATGCACACACAGGAATATTGCCTCTCATATAAGAAGAGGGTTTGAAATTTAGTGTGGTGGTATAGCATTTATATAGCATGCTAAAAAAGAAAGAAAAAAATGACCAAAAAACATGTATTTGAAAACCATACAAAATAAAATCTTCAATATTTTCATCATGTTGAATCTGTCAGCGACTTACACATCATTATACTATGTAGTATATCATAAGAGCATTTTCTGTTACAACACAAACGTTGTGTCTAATGACCCAACGAACACAGAGATCTAGCTCAAACTGTCCTTTTTGTGAGCAGTACTGGTTTTACCTTGATAATTTCACAATGTACATACATACCAATTTAAATATTAAACCATTCAGTCTTATAGCATTACAAAATGTACTATCTACTGGCAATGAATTAATGTTGAGGGACAATGTAGCTGGAGTTTTCTCTCCGAGTCCTGCCAAGCCCCGGCAGTCTGACAGCCCACTTATAAAATAAATACACAGACGCTTATATTATTTACAAACTGTATGACTGTGGCAGGCTTCTTGCTAACTGTTCTTATATTTTAAATTAAGCCATTTCTATAAATCTATACCTTGCCACGTGGCTCGTGGCTTACCAGCATCTTCACATGCTGCTTGTCATGGCAGTGGCTGGCAGTCTCTCCCCCACTCAGCCTTCCAATTCCCAGAAATCTCCTCTCTCCTTGTCCCGCCTATACTTCCTGCCTGGCCACTGGCCAATCAGTGTTTTATTTATACAGAACGATATCCACAGCAGGACAACTTTATTATTCCAAGAGTTAAATCAGCCCATCTCAACACTGACAAAAAAAAATCAATATTTCACATGGAACAAATCCCAGAAACTATGAAAAAGTTTCTGTACTTATAGGCCAGTCCTAAATTCATTTCTTAAAATTATATTTTATTTGCATGACAAAAGAATGGGAGCGTTTCTGAGCTTTACTTCTTTTTTAGAACAAGTCTCGATTTTTATCACATAGCCTTATAGTCATCACGTTCTGACTTGGTGCCTCCAACACTTTTACAATGATTTTCTGCTTCTCAATAAAGAAGCACACTCGGCCCTGTCTCGAACGTACTGAGCACACACAGAACGACTATAAGCCCTGCTGACTGCTTCTCTGTTTTAGACAGTCTCATAAGGACTTTATGAAACCATATAAATCTGCCTGGGCACACACCACATGTGGATTTTGGTGCTTTCCAACCAGTGGTTCAAGACACCTAATTTTGCTAGAGGCTGAATTGTAGGAAAACCTACAACAATATGTCAAGCATAGGACCATTCCAAGAGCATCTAAGCACTGTCCCTGGAAGAGGTAATTTCTGAACTTTTAACAAAAGAGATTTTATTTTTATTTGTGTGTGTGTGTGTGTGTGTGTGTGTGTGTGTGTGTGTGCATTTGTGGATTTGAGTGTCATGCCTGCAGATACCAGAAGAGGGTGTCAGATCCCCTGGAGCTGGAGTTATGAGCTGCTTGCTGTGGTCATGGGACCTGAACTGTCTGAAAGAGCAGCATATGCTTTTAACCATAGAGTCGTCTCTCCAGCCCCATACTTTAATAATTTAATCACCCTTTAAATGCAAGATATTGGCAATCTCTCTTTCCTATAAGACTTAATAACAAAGTCCTTTTTCTAATACACACAGGGTAAGTTCACCTAGATCCTGAGTGTTATTGTTTGTACAGAACACATCTCCTATAATTCCCAATATGAAAAGAAAATTTAGTATAAACATATTTGACAGAAATATCTATCATTTTATATGTGTCATAGCCTTAATTTTAAAATTTCATGTTTATCAATAATGTTTATTGATATATTATTCCCAGAGAGTATTACCAGAACATAAACACATAGGAATAATCTAATAAAAGGATTTTAATGTCCATTAGAAGTATTTTAGTTAATATGAAGCATGTTATGTCCTCTCATTTTCTATTAAATTTGACTACTTAAAAATAAAAATCTCTTTCTAGAATTTGTTTTGCAAGAAAATTCTAATTAAAATCTATGTAGTCAATACAGAATTTGTAACCAATAGGCTAGTGTGATGGTTCATGCTGTAATTCCACTTGGAAGGTAGAATTTAAGTCTATCCTCAGATACATAGAGTCAAAGGGTGGCTTAGACTGCATAAGGCCCTGTCTCAGCAAAGAAAAATAGCAAACAAACTATATAGCTTAACAAAACTTTTATAATTCTGAGGAATGCTGTTTTATACAAGCAAATTGAACTTTCACTAAAGCATTTAAGACATTTGTTGTCTCTCTAAAATCCTGGCTTTAGGGGATAGAAAGATGGCTTAGCAGTTAGGAGCACTTGCTGCTCAGTCATGAGGACCAACCAGAGTTCAGAACAGCAAATGCTTCTAACTCCAGCTCTGGGAAATCTTAACACCTCCTTCTAGGCTGCTGGTGTGCACCTGTATGTGCACTTGCACATGCACACACACATATACACTCATGGTCATACACGTAGAAATAAATAGAATCTTTAAAAATAAAAAAATACTTTCTTTAGAAGATCAAATAGCTCTTAATACCATATTTATTTGTGTATTGTGTGATGTGGGGTGTGTGTGTGTGTGTGTGTGTGATGTGGTGTATGTGTGTGTGTGTGTGTGTGTATACTTAGGTATGCAGGTATGTCTAGAGTTTGACATTGTGATATCTTCCTTAATCTCCTCTCCACATTATTATTAATATTATGTAATATCACAGGTTCTTTTGCTGAAACTGGAGCTCATTTTTTTTTAATGTGTGGCCAGAAAATCCCAGGGTCCACCTGTGTCTGCCTCCTTGGCCTGAGGTTATAGGTGTGTGCTACCGTGCCTGAGGGTCTAAACTCACATCCTCACTCCTGCACAGCAAGCATTTTATGAACTGAACTGTGTCTCTGAACTGTGTCTCTAGCCCATCTTCATGCTGTGTTTCAATCATATTTTGTGAATTATATCAATAAACCCCTGCTACCATTTTAATATATTTCAAAGAAATTACGATTGCCTAAGTTTACAAGGCAGTATGGATTTATCAGTATTTAAACACTCAGTTAAATCTGAACTATGTTTATGACAAATTAAGATCATCTGATTTTATTTTAAATCTTTGTTATAAATCATTTTACTTCTTGTAAATCCTGTAGCAATTATTTTTATCAGCTTCAGCTTTTAGAATTAATATTTGAAAGCACAGAATCAAAACATGCCCAGCATCAGACCAGAAGCATTCAGCTGGGAAGCTCAAAATTAACCTTTTAATATCTGCATTTTAGTTAGGCCTGAGTGAGGCAAAGACCTTGAACCACTAGCTTTTTTTCTCTGTCCCAAATTCTATAGTTAATGCTTACATTTTTATAGCTAACCACCTCTTCAAAGAAAGAGAGAGAAAAAACCCAGACATGTGACAGCTCCTCTACATTAATATAGCCTCCAAATCATTCCTAACACACACACACACACACACACACACACACACACACACACACACACATTCACTCACAGACCCGGACAGACCCAGACATACACTCATTTTAAATTAGGCATCTAAATAAATTCAAAAATGCAAAACTGAAATGGCCAGAGATTTGCCACTCAGATTTTTTCAGGAGCCCTAAGGGCAAATGCCCATTACACATAAAAACTACTGCATTGATTCAGAGTACACTCTTAGATACTCACTGTAGATTTACAGAAGACTAATCAGATTCCCTGGAGGTGAGGGGCGGGGGGCCACATATGGCACACACCAAGATAGTATAAACAATATATCACACAATTAAAATAGAAGTCTCCTCAACACTCTTGTTTCTCTGGGTTTCAGATAGTTCACCAGAACCCTGATAACTCCAATGAGCCTCAAAAGACCAACACATTCCAACCTTCCCTGTTATACAGCAAACACCTAAACAGCTCATTTGCTGAATTTGCTCAAGAGCTTCCAGATTGCCAACATTACACCATAACGACCTAAACGGTTCAACCGGGCCCACTTGGCTCAAATGAGCTTTCAGATGAGAGGAAGACAAAGCCCCAGACGCACTGAGCAAGGAGAACTTGGCAAAGCTGAGGCCGCAGGGCCTGCAGATACACGCACGTCTCGGGTCTCTGCTTTACCAGAGGTAGAAAGTTGCTGCTGCCAGCTGAAGTGAAAGAGAAGAAAAAGCCCCTGGAATAAAGTGAGTCCAGCAGCTCTGTGGACTGTTCTCCCACACTTCTCCTTCCCGGGTCAACCTGCTAAGTGGTTGACACCCAAAATGTGTCTTTTTCTTCTGGCTAAGCATGCCAAAATTATTACTGGAGTTTTTAGGATCAAATCCTGGGTTCTGGTAGCTCCAACAAGTGAGGTTTGGCCCTCTGTCCTCAAAATGCCATAATAAAAAGTAGAGAAATGATATCTATTTAATGTGACCCCAAATCCACCTTCAGGATGCTAACATGATGTTTGGCTTAACAAGAGGGCAAGGAATACAGTTCTGATTAGGGTGTGGTCCTGCCCATCATTGACCCACCATCCTCTTAGTCTCCATTCTGTCCTGCAAGGTGGTCTGATTTGTCAGGATTGTGTGAAATCTTTTCCTGGGAGTCAGGCTCCTCCTCTGGCTGGCACTAGGACTTCAGCCTTTCTTGTCCCCTTGCACAAGGTTCCTGGGGAAATTCCAATTCTTCGGGAGGGTCCACTGCTTCTACTAGCTGAAGGGAAGAGTGTAAGTGTCTCTTTAGAGTATCTTCACTCCTTCCAGGACTATGAATGACCAAGGCCCCCTTGATGTCTTCTTTCCTAAATTGTCCTGTTATGCCCAGATCGCTCCCCAAAGAAGCCACCGGAGACATTAGGTACAGAATGCAAAAGCAAGGTTTATTCTTGTTACAAGCTGCGCGGTCAGGGAAGCTCGATCCAAAGCACTCACTGGTAGCAGTGAGGCCGGGAGGAGCTTGCCCTTTCTTGGGGAAGTTAGTTTTTATAGGCAAAACCCATAAAATTTCTTAGAGGGGAAGGGGTTAGTACGGGTCCATCCTTGATTGGTCCAGTTTTTCCTGGGCCTGGACTTGGTCTTATTTTAGCTTATCTGTTTGCCCTGTCAGGAGTTTTACAACCCATCTCTGGGGTCTGGTCATGTTATCTCCAGAGAGGGGCATCTCGTGGTTAATAGGTTACCATCAGACATCCTGACTTTGTTCTTTTGTAAACACCTGACTTCGCCCTCTCCAGGAAGGGGGAACTGACTCAGTTTTATTTATTTTTTATTTATTTATTTATTTATTTATTTATTGGTTTTTCGAGACAGGGTTTCTCTGTGTAGCTTTTCGCCTTTCCTGGAGCTCACTTGGTAGCCCAGGCTGGCCTCGAACTCACAGAGATCCGCCTGCCTCTGCCTCCTGAGTGCTGGGATTAAAGGCGTGCGCCACCAAAGTTTTGTTTATTTTTAAGATATCTTTTCCCTCAGCTCTTTGGGTTTCTGGGGGAACTGTGTCTGGGTCTTCGGTGGGGTCTTTCAGTCCTTCAATTCCCTTCAATGGTATTATACTCGTGCCAGTTTAAACTGTTCCAGGTCGAGGCTTCTGGCCTTTGCTTTTCTTCTGCGTTTGCAATGACATCTCTTCTTCTTCTTCTTCTTCTTCTTCTTCTTCTTCTTCTTCTTCTTCTTCT
>CABHPH010131172.1:0-24876 GCA_902168325.1 Peromyscus nudipes | reverse complement strand
TCTCTCTCTCTCTCTCTCTCTCTCTCTCTCTCTCTCTCTCTCTCCTTCTCTCCTATCTCTAAAACACCTAATGAAGGTAGAGTATATCAACATAGTGCAGGAAAAACTTAGAAGTATAAGGTAGTGTAGAAAAAATACTTATAGAATATAGGTTTAAATAGGTCATAGATTTAGTATAAAGTGAGTCAGAGAAATGTAGGTTTAGAATATATAGGCCTTAGGTTTAAGGATATGATAAAAAAAAAAGTAATTTAGAGTAGGTTTTCCCAATCTGGGAAATAGACCTTTGAAATAAAGTTCTGGGCCCATTTGGATAAGGATGCAGGTCCACTTGAGTCTATCCTGTGTTTTCTCTCCTTTCTGTTTCTAACTTAAGTCTCTTATCCCTCATTCCTCAAGAGTCCCTGGGGTAAATAAGTGTGAGGCCTGGTGCACCACACTTATGTGTGTAATTATGAGGGCATGAATACAAAAATGTGCATTTATGCAATGGATAGAAAAGGGTACCAGATTCCCAGAATTGTAGTCAGGGGGTTGTGTGCCTCGATATGTGGGAGCTGAGAACTGAACTTTGGTCCTCTAGTAGAGCAGTGGTACCCTTAAATGCTGAGCTATCTTACCAGATTGAACCCCCTGTTTTTCTTTTAGTTGAAAATATATTTTGTTTTTATAATATATATGCTGGGGATATATTTCTGTATGCTGTGAATGTGTTGCTCTGATTGATAAATAAAACGCTGATTGGCCAGTAGCCAGGCAGGAAGGATAGTATAGGCTGGATAAGCACAGAGGAGAATTCGAGGAGTGGAAGCTGAGTCAGGAGGTTCCGCCAGCCGCTGCCATGAGAAACAAGATGTAAAGTACTGGTAATCCATGAGCTGTAGCATGAATCTTAAAAGTTCTTATTAATAAAATCAAATCCAGAACCAGGTATTGGGGTGAATGCTGGAAGACCAGAGAAACAGAACAAGCCACAGCCACCTCACCTTGCCAATTCCTCAGCTGATCCTGTTTCCTCAGACTGGAAGTCTCTGCATCCTCATCCAAATGAATCTCAGCTGAACTGTGCTGCTCAAAAGCCTGAAGCTTAACCAGCCTAGTTCCTGGTTTTCACTCCTTATATTCCTTTCTGCTTTCTGCCCTCACTTCCTGAGATTAAAGGCTCACTTTCTTGGGATTAAAGGTGTGTGTCACCATGCCTGGCTGTTACCAATGTGGCCTTGAACTCACAGAGATCCAGACGGATTTCTCTCTCTGGAATGCTAGGATTAAAGGTGTGTATGCCACCATTTTCTGGCCTCTGTATCTAGTGGCTGTTCTGTCTCTGACCGCAGATAAGTTTATTGGGGTGCACAATATTTTGGGGAACATAATACCACTACAATGAGCCATGTGGTAACTTATAGATTAATGGAAATGGGTTAAATTAAGATATAAGAACTAGATAGCAAGAAGCCCGACCCATTAAGCCGAACATTTTAAATAATATAAGTGTCTGTGTGTTTATTTGGGTCAGAGTGGCTGCAGGCCTGGGTGGGACTGGAGATAACTCCAGCTACATATATATTCTGATTGTTTTCCCTTCTCCAATTTTTCATAGATTCTTCCATATCCAACCAAAACACAAATCCACTGCATTTCTTTCTCTTTCTCAAATAGTTATCCAATAATAATAGTAGTAGTAAAATACTACTACTATTACTACTACTACTACTACTACTACTACTACTAATCAAAATAATAATTGTAGGGGACCAGCCCCCACCATTATTTACCCCAGGAACTCTTAAGGAATGAGGGATAAGAGACTTAGTTATAAATAGAGAGGAGAGAAACACAGGATAGACTCAGGTGGGCCTGGATCCTTATCCACTGGCCCAGAACTTTATTCCAAAAATCTATTTACAACAATGCCAAGCTGTGGAGCAAAAGACATCCCCCTTGCTAGTTACAAAACACTGCACTCAGGCCCATGGTCTAATCATCCTCTCTATGCAGACTTGCTGGGTAAAGCTACTAGGAAACCTGAAAATTGGTTCCCGCAAATAATATAAACAAAAAAAGCAAACCAGAATAGGACATTAGAAACAAACAAACGGAAGAAAAAGACCCAAGGAAAAATGTTCAAGAAACTCATATAGATCCAGCAACACACATGATAGCTCTCACACACACAGAGATACCATAAAAATACAGATTGGGAAACCATAATATATGTTTAAAAGATATGTAAGGTTATAAAAAAAAAGAAAAAGAAAAAGAAGCCCTGAAAAGACATTAAGGACAAAGCTATTTTAAAAATGTCATTGAGTTCATTTTGTATTGGTTATGAACAACTGGGAATTGGGCCTAGACTTAAGAAAGGTTTGTATGCACAGTGAAACTTTGTTAGATAAAATTAAATGTTTTTTAATTGATTTAAATGATGTTCATTTGTGAATATTTATCAATTGGAAGTAGCTTCTGGATTAGGGATGGGAGCATGTCATGCGTCTACTTCTCCTCTTAGTTATGGGACCTCATCTGGCCCAACCATCTGTGCATGAAGCTTCATTCTCTGTGAGGTCATATGAGCCTTGATCATGATGATTTAGAGGACCTTGATTCTTTACTGTCCTTCATTCCCTCTGACTCTTGCAATCTTTCTTCCTCCTCTTCTGCAGAATCCCCTGAGCATAGAGGGTAGGAATTTGATGAAGACATTCTGTTTAGGATGGAATGTTCCAAGGTCTTTCACTCTTTGCATACTGTCTAGCTGTGTGTCTCATAAATGTTTTTATTCATATGAAATTCATCTCTTTCATTCTTAACACTTCCTATTAGATTCCTTTAGCTTTGCTCCTTACTCTCCAGAACTTTCATGAAGACCTCTACAGCAATATTTTCTGATACCTTGGAAAAATGAGTTGCTTCCTAACTTTACAAAATCCTTTCCAGGAGAGTTGGCTCACACCTGCAAACATGGACATTGGCAAGCTGAAGCAGGGAGATTATTGTGACTATCAAGCCCATCTAGTTACATAGTTAGATAGAAGTCATTCTGGTATATGGACTGAGAGTCTGTATCCCAATAAACAAATAACAAAAAAACCTCACATAAATAGATAAACATCTACTTTGCTTTACAAAATCATGTGGAAGTTACATATAAAATTTATTTTTCTGCCTCTCCCACAAAATTGAATACTTGTCTTGGTAAGGACTCAATCTTTTCTTTCTGTTCCTTACTAACCTAGGAAGGAAAATCAGTATATGTGGCTTCTAAATGCTTGCCCTGAGTATATAATTGAATATTGTATTATTGTATTGAATATTTGTTTCATAAACAAGTGATATATGTAAATGCTTAGTGTATAGCTTATTTTTGATGATGCCTTTTTAATTTTTATGTGCATTGGTGTTTGCTTGCATGTACTTTTGTGTGAAGGTTTCAGATCCCCTGGAACTGGAGATATAGACAGTTGTAAGCTGCCCTGTAGATGCTGGGAATTTAACTGGGGTCCTCTGGAAAAGTATCCAGTGCTCTTAACCTCTGAGCCATGAGTCTATAACATAAAAAGTTGAATGAAAATATTTGTACCTGTATTCATTCATAAAATGTTGTTTTACTTTCTCCCTTAGGTCAGTCTGTTAACTTACTTCATAAGGAAAGTTAAGAAGCATATTATTGTACTGGTATTGCTGTACAGTTAGACATAATTTATTGTGGTCTTTTACTAAGCTACTTCTATTCTGTATCACAGTTTCTAACTTGCTAGCAATCACACTAACCCAAAGGTACCAGAGTGGTTCAGAATGACTTAATCATAAATTACTATATAAGAGGCCACTGGAGTCACAGTGAACATATCAACCTTTCTTTCAGGAACTGGGCAGTTGACTTAACCTCTAAATATGTCAGACTCCCTATATAAAAATGAACTCAATAACAGCAACCTCCCTGAACTATTTTGAGGATTAAGAATTACAGCTTGTGCTGATGCTTTATTTTAAAACATATTAAAAATATCCAACTGTAAGTTAAATATTATCATTTTCCCAAATATTTCTTTGAAGATATAACTATTACATTGAATTTTTATGAGAATAAGGCAGATTCTAAGCTCCTTTTCTTGCAGAAGTTTTCTACCATTTTTATCCTGAAACATACTATTTGAATTTCTTCTCTACCCTGCTTCTGAAAGTGTTTCTCCCTTTCACTTTCATAATAACTAGAAGTTTAATAATAAAAATGCAACAGTATCTTTTCTCTGTAATGCTTTCTAAACTAGTCATACTAACCCCCCTTGCTTATTGTTTTTTTCTTATTATAATTATGACTACATTATGATTTTCAGACTAAGCCCTTGAGTAGCATATGCTGGAATTCCAATAATTCTTAAAAGAACAAACTAATATATCATTAACTCCAAGGGGACAGTGACAGGAGCAATTCTGAAATCGTTGTTCCCTGGGTTATTCAATGAAAGTTCCTAGTCCAATTTATTCTTCCTTTTTGTATTTGATCATACTGAGAAAAATGGTCCAAATAGGGTAGTAGAATACTCCAAAATAATAATATTGCAAAGGATTATACTCCAGGAGCCAGGGGTACTAGTGGCTGTTTTCCACTAATTACCCCTGTGAACAAAGGAGAGAACATCCATGTCTCATGTCTTTAATAACTCATCTACTCTGTGAGGAGGACTTGACTGAAGTCAGTTCTTTCCATTTTTTAAGCAACAATAATTAGGCTAGTTATCAGTAACTTTTTATTGCTTACTTAGTAGACTGTAATTGGGTACATATAAATAAATAAGCCAGTTCAATGCACAATACACTTTTATAATATGGATATTATTTGAGATATTATTATTAGGATAATCAAGAAGTATTAATTAGTGACTAAAGTGAGACTTGAGTAGTAAACACTCAATCATTCATTCATTGGTTTTTATGTGTAAAAAAATGAACATTTCTTCACTAGTACTAGGAGGAGAAAATAAATAAATAAGGGTTCTCCAGTGTGTGATCTTGTAGAATATGCCTGAGTAAAGTTGGAATACTACATACAAGAGTTGGATGACCCTGCCCACAGTCTCTAGAAAAGGGCATCAAGATGTATTACTGCTGGTGTCCAGCTTGGCTGAGAGCAGGGTCTACAGTGTGTGGATGCAAGAGCAGCAAAGGAGAAATCAGACACAAGACACTTTTTAGTTTTGTTTCACGAGAGATGAACAGAGAGGAAGCACATCTTGGTATGACTTGACCTACTATGACAACCTGTATCTCTCACAGGCTATATTTAAACACAAAGTCATTTCCTCATAGACTTTAATCATTGACTACAAAGTCTTTTTATGCTACATACTTTTTCTAAAAATCTTCTGTGATTACATAAGCGTATCAAAGTAAAAGAAACAAAAGGAGGAAACAGAAAATGTCATGAGAACTAACATCTAGCATTATGATAAAATCAATTTTTTTAACTCAATATCCTTTTTCTTAAAATTGGTGCTGTAAAGCCTTGCAGGTACAGAAAAACTAGACAAAATGTCTCTAAGTTTGACTATGTTAATAGATCAGAAATTATTTCCTACTATCTGTTATATCAAGTTTCTCCTGTATTATTTTATTGATCTACTATAATGAATATCTGATCTTTCATTGGAAATCTATTTCCTCAGTCCCTTCTTTAAATTCTTTCTTTTATATGTAATATAAGACCACCATTCTTAGCCAGACAGTAGTGACACATGCCTTAAATCCCAGCACTCGGGAGGCAGAGCCAAGTGGATCTCTATGAGTTTGAGGTCAGCCTGGGCTACAGAGCAAGATCTAGGACAAAAATCAAAGCTACATAGAGAAACCCTGTCTTGAAAAACCAAAAGAAAAAAAAACCAAAAAAACAACAATAACAACAAAAAATGCCTTCCATTCTTTCCTGTGACTTCTGGAATACTGTGTTCTGTTCTTTATTCTTTCTATGATCAGAGAAGTCCATCCTGTCAAGTCTTGCTCAGGAAGCCAGGCAGTTCACTGAGCCAGAATGTTTCTCTTTGTGTCTCTGTCATAAACTCTTGTTTCAATATAGTCTCTGCTTTTATCACAATCCTGCATAGAGTAAAGGAAGATTAAGTTTCCTAAAACTACTTACTTAGGCTTCAGGAGGGTACCAAGTCTTGTTGTTAATTTTATAATAAAAAATGTTTTCCTATCCATACTAGTTCTGTTTTATTCTGGGGCAAAGCATGAAGACCTAATAATTCGGTTATAGTTTGTCAGCTTCTAAAATTTCCCTATGTTTTTCTTCTTAAATGATTTGTTCTAGATCCTTTGTCTCATGCTTATTAATACCACTTAATTAATAAGTCCTATAGAAGACTCAATTTGTTGCATAGATAATTCTCCCAGGGAATCTCTACAAGTTTTATTCTTAACATCAGCTTTCATAAAATTTTTTACATTGTCCCAGTTCTAGACTTCAGTGAGGGTCCCTTAACAGCAAGGAATGCAAACATTAAACATGCCAAAGACATAGGCAAGTGTTGTGCATCAAATTCCACCTGGGACAGTGAAGGGTCAGTAAAAGTTGTCCAAGCACTGTGATTTTTGTTAATCAGTGCCTTCAAGATGCTTGACATCACCATGTTACTGTGATGCACTTCCTCAGATAGGAAATCACCTTGCAGATCTTTAAAACAAGGTATATAGATACATGCAAGAATATCCGAGGATTAGTATGTAGTTGAATGAATGGTAGAGCATTTGTGTAGAATGTACAAAGTCGGAGGTTCAATTCTCAGTAGCATACAACATTTCTGTGTGTGAAGATTAATTCCAGCATGTAGGAAGGTAGAGGCAATATAACTATGAATTTGAGATTGGTCTGATCTACACAGGGAAACACTGTCTCAAGAAAACATAACAGTATGTGATCTTTATTGTAAATGAATATTTAGGGTTTAGTTTGTCTCCCAAACTGGTTTGAGGCATTTAAGTTATTTCTTAAATTTGCATAGAGATTTCCATCACCTCCTTCATTCAGTTTCTATCCTTGATAAGTGATGAAAATAAAGCTTTTAAGTACCAATTAAAAATAATCAATCTATACTTTTTGAATTAAGTGATTTAAAATTACTATTGGTACTCAAAATTATTATTGAAGTATCAGAACAAACTTTAGCCTCTCAGAAATGGTTTTGGAATGGGTAGACATTTTACATTAATTCCAGGTATCCAGTTTTAATCCCCCCAAAAACAACAGCAAAATAAGCAGTAATAGTTATGCATTGGGTCATTTTTGTTGTCTTATTACAGAAATCAAGTACAACATAATCACTTTCTTTAGTTTTAAGCACATTCCAAAATTTCCCTTATTACTTTATTGTGGTAAGTGGGAATTTACCAAACAACATTAAATAGACAGATTGTTTTGCAGCAATAGAATGTCTCTAGGGAACCCCATAAAGTGAGAACAAAGTGCTTTGTAGTCCCATTTGAAGCTACTTAATAACACATGAATGCAATAAGCTTCACTGCATTTAACTTCAGATAAAGCACCAACATCTTCAAATGCGAACCTTGGTTATTTCCTTGACAATTGTGTTTAGTCAGCCAATGCACCACATTTTGTCTCGATCTACAAATTGCTTGTGTTTGTCAGAACAGCATACAATAAACCCAGATTTCCTAATGATGTATTGATTCTGGGTCATCTAGATGTTGAGACTACTTTTATCACATTAATCTAATGACTTTCTAATATTCAAATAGTTTTAAAAAGGTAATTTCTTTAATTGCTGTGCACTTTTGGGGAATACTGAAATTCTTTTAATTTTTATTTACTTAATATTGTTTATGTGCACTTTTGGGGAATACTGAAATTCCTTTAATTTTTATTTACTTAATATAGTTTAGTAATTTTTGAAAATGTATACATTTGTACATATTATACAACTACCTTAATATCAGCTATTATTTCCCCTGAGGGTGATTTTATATAAACAAATTAGTGTTCTTTAACTAATTATTTTAATCTGATGGAAGTAATACTAGAATTTTTATAGATGACATTTTAAATAGTAATTCTGTATTTGGTATTACTTTTTACATTTTAGGTCATGAAGAGTTTTTATAATATGTAGTATACTACTAAATGGCTGATGAAATCAATTAGGATTTGTGGATTTTACAAAAATGTATTAATGTAACATACTTTAATAAGCAAAACCTTAGTTCAGTACATCTCATTTGTATTTGAATATCAATGCTATTACATAAATTTTGATAAATATGTACAAAGTTTCATAAAACTTAAAACAACAGAAATATTTGACATAATGGAAAAGAATGTTTTACTAATGTGTCTGAAATGATATAATAATTTTAACTCTACCCATTAAAGTCTTTCAAAAATAATGTCATTGTCACAGGCCAATATCTAACTGATGACTGTGCTTTAGGAGGAAATCTTATATAAAAATAATGGTTCAGTCCTGTCACCTTTACCTTGGAGGTAACTCATGAAGTTTTTGGTTATATGGATGCCCATTTGAACTGACCATCATTTCAAAGTAGGGTGAATCATACCTCTCATTGGTCTTGTTGTTTGAAAACCTGTATTACCTGAAGGAAGAATCGTCCCTCTGTTATAGGGTAATTCCACTTAACTGCTTTTTACATATTTTTAGGAAGCTTTTATGGTGGTGAATTTCCATGTGCATTTCAAAGGCTCTTAGTGTTAAGTAGCTCTCCCTGTCTTGCTCCTCTGTCCTGCCTTTCCATTCCCATTCCATCTAATTCTTCCTGTTTCATTATTACCCTTTCTATCTTCACACCACATACTTTGTATTCTCCTTACTTTGAAATCATACCAATATCTCTTGCCTTCTATGGGTACTCCAATTTAGAAACATGTGTCCAAAGATTCAAAATTAGCATCTACATATGACACAGAAAAATATACTATATTTTTTCTGGATTTTTATAACCTCAAAGAGAATGATTATTTCTAGTTCTGCCCATTTAATGAATAATCTCACTCCTTTACAGAAGAATAATAGTCAATTGTCTACATGTACTATATTTTTATTATCTATTCATCAGTTGAAGAATACTTAGGCTATGTTCATTTCCTGGCTATTGTGAATAGACCAATAGTGAACAGATTAGCAAGTATCTCTGTAGTAAGATATAGTTGCAGTGGGATGTTCTGTATGCTGTGAATCTGTTGCTGTGATGGATTGATAAATAAAATGCTGATTGGCCAGTAGCCAGGCAGGAAGTATATGTGACATAAGCAAGGAGAATTCTGGGAAGGAAAAACAGAACTGAGAGAGGAGACATCAGTCTGATGTCCAGGGAGCAGCAGGTAAAGCCATGGAATATGTGGCAACATATAGATGAACAGAAATGGGCTGAGTTTAAGTGTAAGAGCTAGTCAGTAGGAAGCCTGAGCTAATGGCTGAGCAGTTTTAATTAATATAAGCCACTGTGTGTGTACTTGGGTCTGAGCAGCTGTAGATAGGGTGGGACACAGAAAACTTTCAGTTACATAGAGTCCTTTGGAGATATTTCCAGAAATAATATACCTGGATTATATAGTTGATCTATTTCTAGCTTTTTGAGGAACCACAAAACTGTTTTCCATAGTAGTTGCATTGATTTGGGTTCCAAACAAAATCCAACAGGTGATCCCTTTTCCTATATCCATGACAGTGTTGGTCATAATTTTGTTGTTGTATTATCTTAGCTAGTCTTCCTGGGCTGTTTGTTTTCTTGGCATTTATTGGTTTTTTGTTCTTGTATGTTCTAGACACCAGTCCTCTGTCAAACATATAAACCATCTTCCCCATTCTGAAAGCTTGCTATTCATTCAAGTGATGATGTCATTTGCTGCACAAAGCCTACAGCAAAGAAATACCCACTAGGGCAATATTGGCAAGAGTTTTAAGTCACTAGTTGATAACTTTCTGATTGCATTTAAAGCCAATTCTATAAGATGGATCTCATATCTGGTATTTATTGCTTACTATAGCAAAAAATCTATGGCATGTTAAATCATATCATATGAGTGAGAACATAATTCAAACATTTTTTAAATAGTGAATCCTCAGATAAACTATTTGCTAATGTTTTACATTTGAACCTATAGATTATTTAATCTCTCAATTCTTATCAGGTCAGGTATTTGTTTCCAGTAGACCCACAAAAGTCAGCACATAGAAGAAAGTGCTTGCATCCCTATCATCTCAGCTTAGAAATAATCTAAGAAAAGTATGTGGAAAGATTACACATGTAAGATATATTGCGCATACTTAGATATACAGAATTTTTCAGATATGAAAGGGCCATTGTCCAAATGTGCAATGTGGTGTTTACAACTGCCTGCACATGCTATGCATAGTATCAATCCAGGCAAGATCCAAGCATGAATGAGGAGGTGCCCATGAAATCTCACCTGTAGCTGAAGAGCTGTTGGGCTCCAAGTGTTTAAGAAGAAAAATAGAATAAATGAAATTGGAAGAGAAAAAAATGTGGTGGAGCATAGAGAAGGAATTGAAGAGAAGAGAATAAGGGATGAATTTGCTCAAAACATAAAAGTTTGAAAATTCTTGAGAATTCTTTTATTTTTCATTTATCACATTTTTCCCATAAAGCACTGAATGCAATCCTTACTCAGTTATACATGCAGTCATTTAATAAAAGACTGTTTTAAAAAGCAGCTGATATCAGCATGATGAGCCCTAAATTTACCCAACCAATATGTTTCCCTGGTCTACTTGAAGTATAAAAGTCATTAGACTATTCAAAATGTTTCAGCAAATTTTAATTGTCATTCTTATAATGTGTTGTTTAATATCTCCAGAATAAGCAGCCAACTGTCTCCAGTCTTTACTCTTAATTTGTAGTCACCTTGTTTTCCAGGAACAAAGATTCTACAAAGATAAATAATCTCTTCAAGAAGTCATTTTTTTCTGTTCCATGATAGGGACATGCTGTCTTATAAAAAAGGAGCAAAGTAGTTTTTAAGAAAGTGGGTTGCTCCCTCAAGGAATGTAACAATGATATCTTCTCATGGAGCTACTAGGCATCACTGGATCTGAGATAATCATCAACATATCTAAGAAAAGATAGAAAAGGGAAATTTGAGGAAATTTGAGGAAAAGAATGTCTTCTGGTGTTTGTGACCAGGGTTTGACCAAGACTGATTAACAACACGTGCATTTCCCACCCCTCACACTATATCACTGTCTTTAGGTACTTTAGATACTTTAGGTAGACTGGAGTCCCTTATCGGGAATTGGAAATATTGGCTGAGAAGCTTGATTCCTCCCTCTTTACAATGGAAGAATGCTGACTAAATCACCTTCTTCCTTTTCCACTTTTATTTTTGCATTTTGTTTCTGAGGAAAATGGTCAGAACTAATTTGTTCAGACTCCCAGAGTTGGATCTCTAGCCAAAGGCTCTGATAACACTGCCATGTTCCAGCTGTAGCAGTAACAAAGAGGGGATTGCTAGAAAGTCTAAACCATAAGTGATATACCAAAACTTTCTGGAAAAATTGAATTGATCCATGACGGGCATGAAGTAATCAAAGACAAATCCTTTAAGCTTAGTAGACAAGAGAGGATTAGACATTGCATAGGTAGAAATAGCCTTAAAACACATTTTGTTTCATACCAAGCCATTTTCATAAAAGGTCATGACACTATCAACAATTTCATGTGGCTGTTAGTTCTTTATCATTCTGTTTCCCTGACCTTCACATAAGTCCTAGAATAGAGTTGTGAATTGGGATGTAAAGTTAAAATATTTGTTCCTGGTTAAAATACTTTTACATAAATCAAAAGAATAAAATAAAGACTACCTACTCAAACCCTAACATCAAAAATGTAAGTATTAGCAGTGTTGTGTTTATATACTTTCTTTTTTGTTTTGTTTGCCAGTTTGTGTTGTATTGAGACATAGTCTTGATGTTGCTAGCTCAGACTTCTCTAAAAGTTCTTAGAAATCCTAGGCTGATCTTGAAGTTACAATCTTCCTGTTTCACCTTCCCGATCCAGGCATTATAGAGAACCTCTATAAAGCTCTTCATTGTACTTTGCATATACATACATAAATATCTTTTCAGATATGTACATCTGTTTATAACAGTATGTATAGCTGACTATATACCAAATGAATACCTATGTATGAACACACTAACTTATATTCACAATAACTAGGAAATGCAATCATGCATCAACTGATAAGTGGCTAAAGAAAATGTGGTACAAATATACAGTGGTTCAAACTTTTGCTTAAGGGCATCTGACAAAAGCTTACAAAGGAATCCATTTCTAAAAAAGAATATAGAGTAATAGAATATTTTCTTAGCCCGAGAAAATAGGGGCTATGCATTCAAGGACCAAAACCAACATAAAATTCCACTTCTTATTTTGGTAGCATGAATGATATTATGATTCAAATTCTAAATAATCAACCCATCCATCTGTTATTTACATATAACCCAAGAGACTTCCCAAGCAAAATATATCCTTGAGAATTATATAGAAGGTAAAATTAAGTACTTTTGGTAGGTTTTGAACTGATGAACAAGATATATGTTTGATTGTAATTCATAAATGCATAAGTGCCAAAGGATAACTCTCTTTGGAAGTGGTATGTAATTTCAAACACTTCCTTAATGCTGTTATTCATGTATATATTTATATATCTATTAAATGAACAAATAATTCATATATAATTTACAAACTGTAAGTTTGTACAAATAGTACTAGCATGGTTACTAATTTATTAAAATGCAACAAATACTACTGAATACCAATTAAATAGATAAGTATAAGTATATCATAATCAACAAAAATCATTTTTCTATAGTACTAAAATGAATACCTCTTTTACAATTTTTTTGATTTACAAATTCAAGTGTAATATTAACATATTAAAAAAGTACCTAAAATGCATCCTAGGTTGTATTACATGCTTTCAGTGTACATTGTGAAACATATTTATGTTTTCCTCTTTCTGTTGTAAATAGAGGATTTTAAGGATAAATAAAAGATCTAGAGAACAAGATTTTTTACAAGGGAAAAGCAGATTAGTCAGGTTTTGGCATTTTACATGGAAGTCATTGTATAGCGGGTGTTGGGGAGAGGGTGAGGAGCTGTGAGAAAATAAGAGTAGATTGCCCTTAGAAATCAAAAAATATAATGGACTATAACTACTCTCAAGTCTCTCAACAAACATCATTCTAGATTTTGCAACAAGGAAAACCACTTAGGCTTTCTTTTTCTCAAAATCAATAAATCTAAAAGAAAAATATAAATAATAAACTTGCATTACATTAAATCAGAAAGTATTGGTAATTTGACACTTAATGTTATTTAAATATTGCAAATACATACACATATGGAAATATCACACACTCACCCACTTATACAATCTGTACATTTTACATATTATTAAATTTATTTTTAACAAATAAATTTACATTTAGGAATCTTGATGTAAGAATCCTATGAGGAAATTTCTCTCTAGAATACAATTAAGGATGAAAAACATTATTTTGAGAAATAATAACTATCTTATATTATTTCCTTTTGTTATTCAATGCTCAACAAATTCATTTGAAAAAAAGTTTAATAAAGGTGACATGACTTTTTGAATCCTAGACCCACAGAATAGAGTTATCAGACCTTAGATAAACTATTTATTACCTATGAATTTGAGATTCAAGTTTGTCTTTTTTTTATTTTTCACATCCTAGGCAATTGCTTTCTCTAACACTGAGCTGAATCTTCAAACCCTAAATTTCTTTTTTATAGCTAATAAAAATACTTATGAAAAGGATGAATAAAATATTTACACAAACAACAAATGCAACACATTTATGTGTTTAATAATATTATTGATTGTGATTGCATTTTATTATATAACATGAAAACCCTACATTAATAATATGTAATGTGTATAAATTGCAGTAATTCTCCATTAATGGTTATTCTTTCCAACTCCAAAGTTTAATTTAATTTTAATTTTGAGAATTTCATATATATGTATTTTTATTTGAATAATTTACAAACATTCATCTTCTTCCTCTAACTCCCTAACTTCCTTTCAAATCATGACCTTTTATTCATTAATTATTATTGTTATATTTATAGATACACCCGCATGCATGCTCACCTGTGCATATACATGCATACACACACATGCACAAGCACACATGCATGTGCCTGTATACACAAATGCAAACTGTTGAATCCTTGGTGATGCTTGTATGTATATTTGCTTAGGGTTGACCACTTAGGATTGAATAACATCTAAGGCTCTGGTTCCTGGAAAAAACTGATTGTCTGTTTCTTAGGAGTCATTAATCACCTTCTTCACATAGTGCTGAGACCTTGGGGATTACTTCCACACAAATCATATTATTGGCATTTTTCATGTCTAGTTTAGGCAGGCATGCTGGTTATATTGTGTGTGTGCAGGGTCCATGTCCTGTATAGAAGACACTATCCAATAGTAGGTGTAGCATGAATCTTAGAAGGTCTTATTAATAAAATCAAACCCAGGCCAGGTATTGGGGTGAAATGCTGGATAGTCAGAGAGACAGAACAAGCCACATCTATCTCACCTCGCCGGATCCTCAGCTGGTCTTACTTCCTCAGACTGGAGGCCTCTGCGTCCTCATATCCGAATGGGCCTCAGCTGAACTGCTGCTTCTTGAAAGCCTAAATGCTTAACCAGGCCAAATGTTTCTCCAGGCCAAATGCTTCTCCAGGCCAAATGCTTCTAGTTTCTGGTCCTCACGCTTTATATACCTTTCTGCTTTCTACCACCACTCCCTGGGATTAAAGGTGTGGGTCACCATGCCTGGCCGTTTCCAATGTGGCCTTGAACTCACAGAGATCCAGAGGGATTTCTGTCTCTGGAATGCTAAGATTAAAGGTGTGTGCTACCACTGCCTAACTTCTGTTTAATATTGTGGCTGTTCTGTCTCTGACCCCAGATAAGTTTATTAAGGTACACAATATTTTGGAACACAATACCACCACAAGTAGGTGTCTTATTTTTCTGGCTCTTATAATATTTCTGTCCCCTATTATGTCATGGTCAATGAACATGTTATACTACAGATGTATCAACTGTGTCTGGACACCACATGGTCAATTGTTCTCAGCAGTTTAGCCAGTTGTGGGTACCCATAATTGTTGCCAACTGATGCATAATAAGTCTTCTCCATTGAAAGGTACATGCTACATTTATCTGTGGCTATAAGGGTAGGTATTTACATTGTAGGCCAAGTGCACACTTTATAATAATTTGACTACAGTGATCTACATTGCCTAGTAATTTTAATACATTGTCATAACTGAGTTATTAAAATGACAATGATATATTTCTACTTTATAATGGGAAAATAAATTTGCAAACTAAAAGAAAGAAACAGAAAAGCACAATAATCATAAAAGAATCCCTTTGCAAGGTATAGGTATTGCAATGTGTCATGTCTGATCTAACAATAAAGTCTAAACTCATTTTTATTAGTACCTGAAAATCTACAAAGCCCTAATGCCCCACTTTAATAGAAATCAGATACAAAGAGTGTTACACTATAAACAGAAAATCCAGAAACTTAAAGCAGACTTATAAATTTCCCTTTAGTACATACTACCAATGGAGTAGTCAATAATAATTGTTTGTAGAAAATTGCTTAGCCTTTCCTTGACTATAACCTTAAAAAGTAATTTCATCTGAAACTATTGTATTTCAGCTGACACTAAGCACCTGTCTTGGTAATTCCTATTAAATTCTTATGTACTTTCCAATTGTACAATGATGTACTTTACAAGCTAAATTGTGATTTTTGATTAAATTAACCTTCAAACATATATCTCTATATTGATAGCAATTTTCTGACTATTCGAAGAGGAAATGAGCCACCAGGAAACTATCAAGTTTTTTTTTTGTTTGTTTGTTTGTTGACCCTCAAAGACAGTCAGTGAACTACTTTTTAAGAAAACCATGACTAATTCAAATAAATACATACACAGAGCATTTAGTTAAAAGGAATATAGTCATTATAACCAATTTTATCAACATTGCTTTATTTTGCCTCAACATTAAATTTTAGTTCAAGTTGTTTTTATTGCCTTAAAATTATATTACTAAATTTATTTACTGACCACTCTCATGATATATCCTGTTCCTTATTTCTACTGCTCTATCTACCAAGCCTGAACTTCCTTAAAAGTATTTCTCCCGTTAATCAATTTTTGTTTTGTTACCCACTGAGCTTAATCAAGGCTGTCTGATTGACCTTTCTAATGGCGTTTGGTAAGCTCAGCAGTTGGTACATAATTGATGAGAATGATTCTCCCACAGTCCACAGTTCAACAGTAACAGTTACGGCCCTATGACCCCCTCATCTTCCAAGAGTAATTGTTGACAAGGCTTGTCTTGTGTAGCTCTGTACATTAAATAAAGAAGTAATTGCATTGTTTTACTGACTGTACTGTGAGTAGGTGATGGCATTTCACAAGTCTTCTATCTATGTCTCTTCCTTTATATTCTTACTGTCTCTTTTCCCATGTTTGCTGTACCTTAAACGGTATGGTACAATGTCCTGTTTATGCCTGAATAAGCTATTATTTATTCTTAGCATGTTCACCATCCTTAAGTTTCTGAACTCATTGGTGTTCACTGTAAATAGAGGTTTCTCTGATTGAAGCTGAGAGGATTTTTTTTTTTTGGTTTTTCGAGACAGGGTTTCTCTGTGTAGCTTTGCGCCTTTCCTGGAGCTCACTTGGTAGCCCAGGCTGCCCTTGAAGTCACAGAGATCCGCCTGCCTCTGCCCCCCGAGTGCTGGGATTAAAGGCGTGCGCCACCAACGCCTGGCAACATTTTTTATGGATATAAAAATATCTATGTAAAAAGCAGTTTACACTACTCAAAATTAGTTACCCCATTTGGGCCTATGATCTTCTAGGCATCAGTTTTTAACTTATCATAGGGTTGATATTTGGCTAAAACAAATGTTTGTTTATTTTTCACTATTTTTTTCTTATTCAACAGCATGAAAAGAACTTTCCAGAACTTTAATAGGTAACCAGTAAGTTAGAGTTTCCAGTTGTTTTCTCTGTATGTCACAACTGAAATTATGGTGTCTTCAGCAATTAGATTTTTATCTTATAATTCTATTAAAATACTACAGTTAATGACAAGATCCTGTATAGACTTTGGGTCTTGAAATATCTCTGTGGCCAACTCTTGTGGAGGTGATCCACAATTGGAATGAGAATTTCATTTAAGAACTCACTGGTGCTAAGACATTTTCACCTGTGCCAGAGTAGGGCATCAGATTTCTTGGATCTGTAGTTACTGTTAGTTATGAACCACCATATACATGTGCTAGGAAAACAAACAAACAAAAAACAAATAAAGCTTAATACTCTCTGCAAGACTAGTATGTGATCTTAATGTCTGAACTATCTCTGTAGCCTACATTACATTTTTTAGATATATTTGTTTTTATTTCATATGTTTATGTGAGTTATTCCATGTATGCATATGTAACAACT
The DNA here is from genome assembly GCA_902168325.1 of Peromyscus nudipes. Lineage (NCBI taxonomy): Eukaryota > Metazoa > Chordata > Mammalia > Rodentia > Cricetidae > Peromyscus > Peromyscus nudipes. Next base: position 7,305 of record CABHPH010131172.1, on the reverse strand, counting down.
ATATGCCTGATGTCTGTATAATCCCCAAAAAACACATGAAAATGGCATTGCAGACATTTGTGATCCACCATATGTGTGCTGGGAACTGAACTCAGGCTCTCTGCAAGTACTGCTGAAACATCTATCTAGTCACATCCCCTTTGCATTTCTTGAACTAAGCTAAATTTGTGGTGACATTTCATGCTCTTACAAGTAAAGCTTGCCTAGAGGTCAGAGAGACAAAGGAGCAAGCTGCAGCTACCTCTTACCTCGCCTACTCCTCAGCCTGAAAAGGATGAGCTCCTGTATCCTCCTGACTTACATTCCTCTCTCTGCCTAGCCACATTACTTCCTGTCTCCACCTTCCTAGTGCTTGGATTAAAGACGTGATCCTCCACCACCTGGCTCTGTTTCTCTTTTAAACTGGATCAATCTCATGAATCCCAGGGTGGCCTTGAACTCCTGATATTCCTGGTTTCTCTTCCCAAGAAGAAGTATGTGCCCTGTGGTTAATAAGTGGCTAGTTCTGCATTCTAATCTCTGCAAGCTTTGTTTGTTAGAACAAAATATCACCACACTAAATTGTTTATAATGAATGAGAATATTAGTATGAAGATATATTTGGTTTACTGGTATTTTATTGAGTATTTGTGCATCTATATTCCTTAGGGAATGTTGTCTACAATTTACTTAAAATTTTTATTATTCTATTGTTTTAGAGTGATATTCGCTTTAGAGCAAAAATTCTACTTTCTAATTTATACAAGTTGCACATTATTTTATGTGTTTTGGCACATATCCTAGTAAGTACATGACGATGTACACATCATCTAGTTTTCTCTACCATTCTGACATTCACTTTCTATGTGTACATAAATATACGTAAACAAGCCATTTAGTATAAATCATATGTACATATGTATATGTTATATAAATATTGATATCTAGGAAAATATAAACAAATTACTAACATAGTTACAGAGACCAAGTTTTTATTTATACATGTATTATATATAAATTTACATTGCATATACATATGTTAGCTGAAGAATACTCTATTTCCACTTCCTAATATGTTGTATGTACACAGATGCCACTTTTTTGTTCACAATTTTCATGGTCATATTTATCTGTATAAGAAAGAAGAGTTAGTTGCTAAAATTAATATATTAACATTGAGCAAAATACACCAGGTACAGAAAGAAATGACTAAATGTTGCTACTCATGAACCTGAAACCAGTGGACACCTTAGAAGACTATAAAGGAATGAGGTTATCAGATTGTAGGAAGGAGAGGCAGCTAAGAAAAGGTAGATTAACAAGTATAAAGTATAGTAGATGTGACAAATCTTACTATTCTACTATGTAGCAGAGTAAGATGAGAGAGAGAGATCTGGTATCACTGTGAAAGAGGGGGAAGAAGGACTGTGGGAGTCAGAGGGGATAGAGGACAACAGGAGAACATGGCCCACTGATTCAACTACTGAGGACTCACATGAGTTCACAGAGATGGAAGCAGCCAGCACTGGGCATGTGTGGGTCTGTACCAGGTCCTCGGAGTATATGTGACAGCTGTTAACTTGTGGTTTTGGGGACTCCCAACAGTGGGAGCTGGTATTTCTCTGACTATATTGTCTGCTCTTGGGACTGTTTTCTTCCCATTGGGTTGCCTTGTCCAGCATTGACATGATGGTTGAGACAGGACTTCTTTAACTCAATATCAAAGAACATTGGCTCAACAATGTTTGAAAGAAACAAAAAAGACCCTAGCAAATGAGAGCTTTGTATAGACTCTTTGAGCAAAATTAAATATTCGGAAAATAAAAGTGCAGAGATCTCTCGCTGATACTTTCGTACTTTAAATATTGTATAATAATGAGATTTTGATCAGATATTGAAGACCTCATTTTTCAAAAGTTAAGTCTATAGCAGGACAGGAATGTAGTATTTTTTCATGTAATTTTTAGAAGAAAATCTTCAGTATCAAAAATAAAATTTGAAAGTTGACAGAAATATGTGATACAAGTAAATGGTTTTGTCAAGAAGAAATTAAGTATTGTTTTTTTTCATTCATATAATTTCTTTTTTGTTGATAAACTAAAATGTTAGCACAGTTACATGCATAAAATGGAAGAGTTCATGGCCCCAAGTCTAATTGCAATTTTAAGTACGTAATTTATTTGTAACAGATCATACATATCTGTATGTTCGCCAATATTAAATTAAGAAAATAGAATAATTCATCAACATAATTATTAAAAATTCAACATATAAACACTGAAATATCCATCAAGAAAATCAATTATTGCCTATATAAATCAAAGTACAAGTGCTAATGCCTTAACTCTATTCGTCATTGTAGCAGAATGTCTATTTATACACCTCATCCATCTGAAAATTAATTTCTCAATGTAAAATATAGAAGAGCAACAACACAAATCATCAGTTTATATGCATAATTTTAAAAATTGTGTCATTTATAAATGATAAAATGTTTTATGAAATGAGAATATCTGAAGCAATCACTCAATAAGCTAAAACTTTTATTCACTATATTTTCTTCCTATAATAGTTGTGGGTTTTACTTTTTACTATATTCATAATTGCATGAGAACTAACTTTTGCTGAGAAAAATCAGGTAAACTTTTCTTACATGACTTGCCCATTTTCATTGGAATAATATCTATCGTCATGAAATGAAGACACCTGTGTACTCCTGATTGCCATGGGCAAACGTCTAAAAAATGTGATTTTTCTGAATGTGAAGTAAAGACAAGAAATTAATTAGAATATATTTAAAGATTCAGGGAGCTTTTAAGCTAGTATATATGTTAATACTATATATATATATATACATATATAATTGTAAAAGATTTTTTGAGAACTTTGTACACTTCCACTCTTCTATCCTCAATTCAGATTACTATGTCTCCTCATATATATGTGTGTATTTATATATGTGTGTGTCTGTGTGTGTACACATGTGTGTGCATATGTGCATGTGAATGTGTGCTCATATGTATATTCAATTTATTGATTATGTTATAATTCTTTGTGTAATTTTAATGTGTCTAGGGCTAACCACTTTGAATTGGACTTCCTATGAGGGAGCTTGTCTCTGGAAGAAACTAATTCTTTCACTCTTAGAAATCATAGACTAGCCTGGCAGTGGTGGTGCACACCTTTAATCCCAGCAGTCTGGAGGCAGAGCCTGGTAGATATATATCTATGAGTTCGAGGCCAGTCTGTTCTACAGAGTAAGATCCAGGACAGGCACCAAAATTACACAAAGAAACCAGGACTCAAAAAAATCCAAAAAAAAAAAGAAAAAGAAATCATAGACTATCTGTATCTGAGACCATGAGGAATTTATACTGTTCATATTGGCAAGTCAACTGGTATTATCTTTATGCTAGTCTCATTTGGACTAGCATGATGTTGAAGATTTATGAGAACATTTTCCCTTTCATGCCTACAGGACACTGGCTAGCAACATTTGATCTGGAACACTGTCTCTTACAATCTTTCTGCTCCTTCTTCCATGATATTCTCTAAGCTTTATGTGTAAGGGTTTAGTTTCGTGTGTAAAGCCAACTCAAGATCACTTATCCTCTGTATTTTGAAGACTGTGGATCTCTGTAATAGTCTCCATGTTTTGAAAAAAACTTATTTAATGAGGACTAAGAACCACACTTACATGCAGATATGAAGGTCAGTACTGAAGCTACAGTTAGAAAGACTAATGAGTTAGGAAATGGCAGTCCAGTCATAGGTTTTCAGGGTAATAATTTCTCCAGCCATGGACATTTGGCTAAGTTTATAGGGTCAGGCATGAATTTCCTTTTATATAGTAGGCCTTATCCATGAAACACTGGTAGTTATCCCCAAGAGAAAAGTGCTAGCTTGTATCATGTGGATATCTTCATGGTTATTGTTGGGCCTTGAAGGATTTACAGCTAGTTAGGATTGCTAAGAGGTCCTTTCCTTGGGTAGATTGCAAGCTCCTTCCACTACTGTGAGAGTCAGTCTTTAGGAAAGAGGTTTCCTGAACATATAGCTACATTATATTAATAATGAATGGCTAAGCATATTAGATAATTCAGTATGGTTATAAAATTTAAATATCAAAATTAAGATCGTATAGCCGTTTTGACAATTGAGACTAAAACTACACACACATGTGTATATGATAAAATATAATAAGTATAATATATATATATTTCTGTTTGTAGAGAGACATATGAGTTTGTGTATAAGATTTATTGCAAAATACTCTCATTTTACTTGAAAATGAAACATACACTCAAGCTTTCATTTGTGTATTCTACTAGATAATATTACCAAAAGCTAATTTAGAAATCCAAAGCATTTTTATACACAAAAATATGACAGAGCAATTTTAACAGTTTTAGGGATGTTTATTTGCCATGAATAAAGGTCTAAAGGTTATAAAAAACAAAGATAAATAATACATTGTTTTATTTTTCAAAGAACCATTTTGTTACCAAGGAATTTTCTAATAATTTTTTCAAGGAAATATTTTGCTCTTCTCCTTGACATTATTACCCTGCACCTGATTAGTTTAAGACAATTATAATTATTTTGAAATTCAGTACCTAAGACAAATACAACCAATAAGAGAGGAAAATTCTGTTGAGCATCTTATATTGCTGAACAGAAATGTACAGTCAGTTGTGCTGAATAAGAATGAATAATCATTTTGCCCCAGGAGTTGATGGCAGCATCTGTGGTAAGGATAACATCAATGCATCCTGTGACTGCCCTAGCAGAGAGGGTGAGAGAAACTGGAATTCCAGTGAAATATTTGATTACTGAATACCCCTTTTCTTGGTACTTTATTTTTGCATCCTTCATGAGCAAACTTGTAAATAGTATTAGTACAAAATTTATAAATATATTTACATGGAAAAAGGGTACTTATTTAATAAAACCTATAGTATTGCTTTATGCATAAAGTAATTTTGTCAAAGACTGAGAAAAATTAATGAACAAATGTGTTTTACCATTGATTTACAATTTTCTTTAACTACATTGTCTCCAGTAGAGATCAATACAGTTCTGCAGGAATCATCTCAGTACTAAAAGTAAAAAGAGAGCTGGGAAATGACTCAGACTATAAATATGCTTGCTGCAAAGCTTCAACACCCAGGTCCCAAATGGTGGAAGGAAGGGCTGACTACAACTCCTTCTCTGATCTTCATATTTGTACCATGGGACACACACACACACACACACACACACACACACACACACACACGCACACATGCACATGCACACGCACACACACACAGGCACATGCAAATGCACACACAAACACACATGCACACACATGTATGTATAAGCATACATATATACATAAAGATTCTTTTAAACACAATAAGGACATTTCCTATTTTAATAAAGGTTTGCTTGCCACCAATACAACAGTTGTATGGTGTATGACATGCTTTATTTTTTATTTAGCCCTTTAATTAAAAATACATTCTTTTCTCACATAATGTATCATGATTACAGTTTCCCCTCCCTCTACTTACCCAGGTCCTCCCCAAACCCCACTTCCTGTATCCTGATCCACTCTCTTTCTCTCTCTCATTAGAAAAGGACAGGCTTCTAAGAAATAACAACAAAACAATAACAAAAATTAAGCCAGGCAGCAGTGGTGCACGCCTTTAATCCAAGCACTCAGGAGGCAGAGCGAAGCGGATCTCTGTGAGTTCAAGGCCAGCCTGATCTACACATCGAGAGCCAGGACACAGAGAAACCCTGTCTCAAAAACAAACAAACAAACAAACAAACAAACAAATAAATAAATAAATAAATAAATAAGTAAATAAGTAAATAAATAAATAACAAAAATTAATAATATAAAAAAGGCATCAAATTTGGCTACGCAAACCAACAGAAGAAATAGAGACAGCACAAGAATCAGAGACTCACTCATTCTCCCAATTGAAGTTCCACAAAAACCCTAAACTGGCAGATATAAAATATACACAGGGGACCTGGAAAAGACCAGTGAAGGCCCTGTCAGGCTTGCTGCTTCAGTCACTCTGAGTTCATATGATCTTTTTCTCAGTTATTTTAGAGGGATTTGTTCTTCTGGTGTCCTCCACTCCCTCTGGCTCTTACACTGCTGCCTTCCCCTCTTCCATGGGGTTTCCTGAGCTCTGAGAGGTGAAATTTGATTGGGACATCCCATTTAGAACTGCAAGATCTCTCTCTCCATTTAATGTCTGGCCATGGGTGTGCATTTGTTCCCATCGACTGCAGGAGAAATTTCCTCCTACTACAACTGAAGAAGGCACTGATGTATCAGTATAGCGGAGTATCATTAGGAGTTATTGCATGGTTACATTCGTTTTTAGGCCAGTAGTCGTTGGTTTTACTCTTATTTTCTGGGTTATCTAGTCTCTGGTTGTTTATCACCCAAGCTGTATCCATTATGGATTCTATCTTGTGGAGTGGTCTTAAGTCAAATCAGACGTAGGTTGGTCACTCCCACAAACTTTGTGCCATCATTGTCCTAGCATATTTAGCAGGCAGGGAAAATTGCACATCAATGGAATTGTGCCTAGGTTGGTGTTTATGCTTCTCATTTGGTAGTCACGGAGTACCTTCCTCTACCAAAGACACTAGAACTTGAGTGAAGGTTCTATGAAGGCATGAGCTTATCCTTTCCATTTTCAATGAGTTGGGCAGTTGCTGTCTTCAGCAATGGGGACTTGTTGTAAGTTATGAGGAGTGATCTATTTGCTTGACGACAACAACATGGGTTTTGGTGGATTTCCATGAAAACCCTTTGGCTAACAACTCAATTGAATGTAAACCAGGCCTGACACTGGAAGATTAGTTTGGTTGAAAATTAAAAGAAAAGATTAGTGTACTAACAAATATTATGAAATAATAAAATTACACAACTTTTAATAATAGATATGATTATTAATTGCTTCAATGATCCAAATAAAATATGCAGAAATGTAAACCATAATGAAATGAGGTTCCATTCATTTGTGTCCTGCAAGTAATATACGTCACTGGTAAAAATGTAAACAAAATACTGTTTTAGCATGAAAAAAAAAAGCTTTCTGAGAAAATGCAATGGGATTTATAATGTAATGAATTGTAGCTATACTGACATGTGACAAAGTGTAATTCACAATAATATCACTCAGAAGAGATAAAGAAGATCACTTTATGCTGAATAGAGGAGCAATCCTTCAAGAATATTTTGTACAGCACAAGTCAGGATGTATGTTCAATAGCTAATATGGTCAAATTACACACACACACACACACACACACACA
>CABHPH010131171.1:0-46672 GCA_902168325.1 Peromyscus nudipes | reverse complement strand
AAAACAAATAAACAACAACAATGAAGAAAACTTTCTGCTGAGGAAATGAAATTAAATGGTAAATATTCTGTTTTACTGTCTTTGAGATTTCTGGTAGAAGAGCATTTTCCATAAAAATGCCACAAATAAACTTGTAGATATAAAGGCAAACTAAAACTTGACCTAAAATCCTATCTGTGTCTTCTGACGGCAAGCAAAATAATACAAAATCTAAGCATCTTTGGGACTTTATTTCTGGGTTCTGTACATTTCTAGATGGGTTTCTTTAGTGATAATAGCAGAATGTTTCATTCTAATCTAAGAAATCACCCAAAACTCCCGGATTACATCACAGCCAGGCCTCATACTCTGCTTTAGAATAAGAATAGACAATTTCAACATCTTTACCTTGAGCATAGTTTTAGAAATTATAGCTCTAAATATTCCTCATTTAAAATTTAAAAACTATTAATAATTTAATTATTGTTCAATTGATAAAAATTATAGTAAAATGGGATGACTACAGTTACAAGGGTGGTAGGCAAATAATGTATATTTAGATATCTGCTTCAATTGCAATTATCAATCACTTATGAGAATTAAAGTTCAAAATTATAACACATTAGCACTTACTGCTATCATCATCATTATCACTTTACCCTAAACTTCATGGTTAGTAAATAGACTTTCCACTGTTGTTATAGATAATGGGAGTTTAAAAATGGACAAGTAATTATTGATGTTCAAAGATGTCACCATTTCAATGCAAGAATATATTCTATTAAATATCAAAAAGGAGTCCAGGCTTCAGGTAGAAATAGGTTTGCCAGAATTGGAGTATTAGTTATTTGAACTGAAATTAATCATAGCATTGTTTTGTAAATTTTATTATTAATTTTTATTTAGAAATTTTTATTCATTTTACATACCAACCACAGATCCCCCTCTCATCCTTCCTCCCACTCCCTCCTAACACCCCCAACCCCTCCTCCAAAAGGGTAAGGCCTCCCATGGGGAGTCAGCAAAGCCTGGTACATTCAGTTGAGGCAGGACCAAGCACCACCACCCCTAGCATGAAGGCTGAGCAAGACATCCCACCATAGATAATGGGTTCCAGAAAGCCCCCTCATGCACTAGGGATAGATCCTGATCACACTTCCAGGGTCCGCTCAAACAAACCAATCTACACAACTGTCCCATAAGCAGAGGGCCTAGTCCAGTCTCATGTAAGTTCCACAGCTGTTGGTCCAAAGTTCGTGAGTTCCTACCAGCATGGTTCATTTGTCTTTGTACATTTCCCCATCATGACCTTGACCGCCCCCCCTTGCTCATATAATCCCTCTTCTCTCTCTTGAACTAGACTCCCAGTGCTTGGCCATGGATCTCTGCATCTGCTTGCATCAGTTACTGGATGAAGGCTTCATGGAAATCTCATCTGCTTCCTCTTCCCAAGGTGATATATGGTTTTCCCCTATAATCCTCCTTGTTGGGAATCAATCTACCTCAAGACCCAATAAGGTATATACTCTTGGGTATATATACTCTTAGGAATATACCTAAGGGATGCTTAATCATACTGCAAGGATATATGCTCAACTATGTTCATAGCAGCATAATTCATAATACCCAGAACCTGGAAACTACCTAGATGCCCTTCAACCAAAGAATGGATAAAGAAAATGTGATACATATACACAAGAGAGTATTACTCAGCTGTAAAAAAACAAAGACATCATGAAATTTGCAGGCAAATGGATGGACCTAGAAAATATCATCCTGAGTGAGGTAACCCAGGCTCAGAAAGACAAACATGGTATGTACTCACTCATAAGTGAATACTACATGTAAAGCAAAGGATAATCAGACTACAACCATAGCATTCTTAAGATCATGAGCAAGGTAGAGTAGAACATGGCAATGAACAGATCCAGGGACCTATCCCACATTCTGGACTTGAACTGGCAAAACACAGCCATAAGTCACTAAATATGGTGGCTTCCAGAAGTTGCGAATGAGTCTCAATATACAGCCAGAGGCACAGTATTTGGTCTTGCAACTACAGTGAGCCACATTTGCAAGGAACCTGAATGAGCACAGAAACAAAATCTTCCAGGGACTCTTCTGCCACCTGCATGCAATCCCTTGGGTCCCCTTCTGATATCTAAGTCACATAGCTTAAACTAATTTGGTGTCATTTCTTAGTGGCAGTTGTGGGAGCTAGTACACCAAAGCTTATCAATCTTCCTTCAAATGGGAAAAACAGCTTTTTCAAATAAATTGTTATAAATGTGCTAAAACATGCATGAACATATACATATTCAAATCCACTTGAAATATTTGTAAGTACTGAGGCTACTTCAGGAATCTTCATAGTGAAAGCAATTTAAATTTTGAAGAGAAAATGCCACTGGGACCTTATATTTATTGAAATATAGTAAATACTAATATTCCTTCATTTCAATTTAATGGTAACCTTCAAGTGTATGCCTTATTAGTTTAACCTTTATTCAGTCTTTTCCAATGGGCTTGGGAAATCTGTGTTGATAGAAAATTCACACTCTGGTGTTAGCTACTTGTTTAGTCTTGAATGAAAATGACATTACATTTTAAAATCGGGGTCTTTAAAGTAAAGTGATATGTTACGGTTGGTTTTGTATGACATACTTTCATTATTTCCTAGATTTCTTCTGCCCTAGTTTTTAGATCAAAGGCAGAGAACTATAACTCCTAGGTGATAGACAGATTATTGACAAAAGATACAAGGATAGCATCCTATGGTCATAAAATCTCCCAGTGTAGACATCATTTGAAGCAAAAGTATGACTACAAACAAAACATTGTATTATACAGCAAGTATTCTATGCCAAAGAAACGTCCCATTTCTGTGTAGATTTTTGTTTGTATGATAATCTTTAAAATACTGAGACTCACTGTTCTGGGTAGTTTCTTGTCAGCTTAACACAAGCTATAGTCATCTGAGAGGATGGAACCTCAATTAAGAGAAAGTCTCCATAAGATTGGCATATAGGCAAGCATGTGGGACTTTTTTTGATTCATAACCATTTCCTGAAAAATAACATAAAATACATTTACATAGTTTTCATTATAGATTACATAGTTTATTGGATTGATTGTTAGATTTTTTTCTGTTTTATTTTTTTAGTTTTTTTTGTTGTTGTTGTTGTTGGTTTTTTGGGGGGAGATAAAGGAAGGCTTTATTTTTTTATTTTTTATTTTTTATTTTATTTTATTTTACAACATAATTTAATTCTATCTATCAACCACGGATTCCCTTGTTCTCCCTCCCCCCCTCCCCCCCCACGTCCCCCCAGCCCACCCCCCATTCCCACCTCTTCCAGGGCAAAGACTCCCCAGAGGATTGAGATCAACCTGGTAGACTCAGTCCAAGCAGGTCTAGTCCCCTCCTTCTAAGCTGAGCCAAGCGTCCCTGCATAAGCCTCAGGTTTCAAACAGCCAATTCATGCACTGAACACAGGACGTGGTCCAACTGCCTGGATGCCTCCCAAACAGATCAAGCCAATCAACTGTCTCACCTATTCAGAGGGCCTGATCCAGTTGGGGGCCCCTCAGCCATTGGTTCATAGTTCATGTGTTTCCATCATTTGGCTATTTGTCCCTGTGCTTTATCCAACCTTGGTCTCAACAATTCTTGCTCATATAAACCCTCCTCTTTCTCGCCAATTGGACTCCCGCAGCTCCACTTGGGGCCTGGCCGTGGATCTCTGCATCCAGTTCCCTCAGTCATTGGATGAGGTTTCTAGCACGACAATTAGGGTGTTTGACCATCTTATCACCAGAGTAGGTCAGTTCGGGTTGTCTCTCAACCATTGCCAGCAGTCTATTGTGGGGGCATCTTTGTGGGTTTCTGTAGGCCTCTCTAGCACTTTGCTTCTTCCTATTCTCATGTAGTCTTCATTTACCATGGTCTCCTATTCCCTGTTCTTCCTCTCTGTTCTTGATCCAGCTGGGATCTCCTGCTCCCCCAAGCTCTCTTTCCCTCAACTCTTGCTCTTCATTACCCCTACTCAAGACAAGGATGACTAGACTGCTACTCACAACACCAGGGAGGCTACCTGGAAAACAGGACCCCAAGAAAGACACGGGGATCGCCCAATGACGGAGAAATGGATGAGATCTAGTTGTTTTCGTCTTAAGATGGGTCTTACCACTTAACACAGATTAGCCTTTAACTTTAAATCTCATTCCCACAGACTCCTTAGCAATGGGATTGGGATCACCCAGATCTTCCTACCTCAGCCTTGCACATAGCTGACACCACAAGTTAATGCACTGATCCTTGCTCTGTTTCTATTTAACAAGATTACAGCATAGTCCAATAGTACTGTTGCTGTCCTCAATCCATAATCACCCTCATAGTGGAATTCAGTAAATTATTCCATTGCTTACTGATTATGTAGATTTAGAATGATTTTTCATGTCCTGTATAACTTGTAACCTAGTAGTGCCAACTCTGAAATGATGAAATGATGAATAAAGACTCTGATTATGGATATCAAGTCAGAAGTCCCTATGTAACTTAAAACTGTATGTTGAGATTATTTGGTATTCCTTGTAGTAAAGTTCAGTGTTTTGGGTTAGCAATCCACTCAAATCTTATAATAATCTTTGGGTTTATGTTCAGTCATTATATAGTAGGAGATTTTCCAACCATCTTCTCTGTTATGCCTACATTAGCTTTATCAGAGACCATTTTCACCACCTAATTAAAAATACAGGAATAGAAAGGACAGAGAATAGCAATATATGCAGATTATTTAACCAGCTCATGGTTTTAAACAATGGAGTAAGGAATGAGAAATTAAAAGAAATTGAAAGCATAAACAAAAGGCAATTAGCCAGTGAAATAGTCATTAATGTTGGAAAATAGTTAAAAATGTAAGCACATTATCTTAATATGTAAGTTGAGTTTTTATATTAGGATATTAGATTATGCAGAAAAATAATATAATAATATGAGTAAGGAGGCTATTGTCAGTTAGACAGCAGGTGCAGACTTTCCAGTACTTGTTCCTTTACAGAAACATCACCCATAATAACTACGTTCATGAGTTCACCTTCAAGAATACATAAAGAAACCAGAAAAGAAACTATAATGCCAAGCTGTGAAAGTAGTCACAGACAACTGGATAGGGCATGATGGCTAGAGTTACATTGTCCATGCCATACTTGCCCTAACCTCCGGCAGAACTTCACAGAGGAAGAAACCCTCTGAAAAAAAAGGGGGGGGGGGGAATAAGCACCACAATGCATCAACTGTCCCTAAAACCATGTACTCCAGGCTGATACTAATGGACCAAACCTCTTGGCTTGTCTCTGACCCAACATAAACAACCACAAAACCACATTCTAGGCATGACCTACAGACTCATACTCCAGGCTTGCTCCACTATCAGACTGATCAAAGTAGAGCCCAGGTAGAAAGATACGAGAAATTGATGCTTATGGCCAGATAGCTGTCTCCTTCTCCTGCAGTCTGAAACCTCAGTCTGTACAATAGCACTACCCACACTTAGAGTGAATTTCTTACCTGAATCCAGATTCTCCCTCCCACACATGACCAGAGTCTTATATCTTTTGTACTATTAAGTCCATTCAAGTTGGCAATCAATAAATCATCACAGCAAGAAAAGCATAATAGAAAAGTAAAGCAATGTCAAAGCCATGGTTTGTATACATCAAGTAATCAATGAAATGAAAACCAAGATACAGAGCATAAGAATATATTAGCATAGCATGTATATATGACAAGGGACTAATATGCACTCTATATAAGGAAGTCAATCCAATAGTAAGGGGGAAAACAATACATTTAAGTGATTTGAAAGGATATTTCTCAAAAGAAGCAATACAGATGCACCTAAGTTGTGTAGAAAGTGTCCAATATCACTAGTCTTCAGAAAATAGCAAATTCAATCCATCATATGATACCCTACACAACATTTGTTAGAATGAATAATTTTTAAAAGATAAGTTACCAGGTACTAGAAAAAAACAGAATGCTTGTAAGGAATGATAAAAATATTAAGTGCTATTGTCACTGTGGAAAACAACACCAAAGTTCCTAAGAAATTAAGAAGTTGGCCAGGCAGTGGTGGCGCATGCCTTTAATCCCAGCACTTGGGAGGCAGAGCCAGGCGGATCTCTGTGAGTTCGAAGCCAGCCTGATCTACAGAGTGAGTTCCAGGAAAGGCACAAAGCTACACAGAGAAATCCTGTCTCGAAAAAACAAAAAACAAAAAACAAAAAAAAAAAAAAACAAAAAAGAAATTAAGAAGTAAATAGAAACACTGAATTATCCAGAAGTTAATACAGGGCACATATCAAAAAAAGGAAGAGAGAGAGAGAGAGAGAGAGAAACAAATCACAGTGTTGAATAGACATTTCTAGTCACATGCTTATGGTACCAGTGATGAGAATGGCCATGCTGGGAAATCCACCTACACACTGATCAACATAGATGCATGTATCTGTAAGATTAGTATATTTGGAATACTTAAGGCAGATCACAGGTAAGTATCACATATGTAGGAACTAGTGCTGCAGTATGTACCCAGACCAACTTTTCTCAAAATTTCTGTTGCTATAATAACTTCCTATCAATCAGACCAGACCTGACTAAATTGCAAATAGTAATCAATAAGAAAGTAAGAAACAGGAGAAAGAAGGGATTAGGAAGAAAAGTGATTTTGTGTGTGTGAATACAAGCACAGTACATATACAATTTTGCAAAAATGCTATAACCAAATTCATCACTGAATACAGTTAATATAACTGATAAACTAGTAAATTGAATTTCATAGTCCTAAAAAAACCGAGGGCAACTAGTTATGGAGATTGACCACATTTACATTATCCCTCAATAACACCTCTTAGACTAATATTTAAAAGATTGAAAAGGTGCTATAAACTAACCAAGTTGATATGTGCCATCACACTTTGAATAAATTTTCTACTGACTACAGTAAAATGTGTCAGTAAAATGTAATTGTTTTCTTAAAATCATCACAATGACAAAATAAGGAGAAAGTACAGGCAAGGATTAAAAGAAAATGGCATATAAAATATGCATGAAAATACCTAAGCAACAAAGGCAATTTTCCTTAAGAATTAGGTGTCAATCTTAGCAAACTTGAGCTGGAATTTCAGGTACCTTACATAAGAAGGCTTTGTCTCACTGCAAACTTTTTGAAGAATTTGTTCATTTTGCTTGGAGTGAGTTTCCAACGGCTTTGCCTCTCAGTGTAAGGATAGACCAACAAAACTGATCCAGATGTGCAGGCAGTAGGGAAAAGTGAAAACTCCTTAATGCTAAGAGTCAGGGCAAAAGACAGTGAGGAAAGGTCATCCTTGAAATGTTGTAATAATGAAAATCTCCATGACAAACTTGCAAAATGTCACAATGCCAGGGACGTCTCAGTTGAAAGACTTGTGAGCATCTGGTCATACATTCAGATACTCAGTAAAAGTCCTAGAAGGTAGGTAGCATAGATATCTTGGTTCATGATCTTGACAGAGGAATGACTACTTAAACTAGATAAAGAAGAGTACACACACACACACACACATATATATATATATATATATGTATATATATACACATATATGCAATAACAACACACACATATTTTTAATATAAGTAAACTTAATAATGGGATCAGAAATTACTGCCAGCTAAGTGAAATAGTGGCAGATTTAATAATGTTGTGGAATATTATTTTAAGATATGTTACATTTGTTTATGCTGTGGAACATTTGTTTAATGATGAAAAGATGTGTTACATTCCTTTATGTTGCATTTGTGTAACTCTGTGAACCTGTGTTACTTTGCCTGTCTAAAACACCTGATTGATCTAATAAAAAGCTGAATGGCTGATAGCAAGGCAAGAGAAAGAACAGGCTGGACTGGCAGGCAGAGAGAAAAACAGGAGGAGAAATCTGGGAAAAGAAGACTGAGGAACAAGAAAAGAAGAGGCTAGCCACTCGGCCACACAACCAGACATGGAATAAGAAGGAAAGAAAAGATATACAGAAATAGAGAAAGGTAAAAGCCCAGAGGCAGAAGGTAGGTGGAAAAATTTAGTTAAGAAAAGCTGGCTAGAAATAAGCCAAGCTAAGTCTGGGCATTCATAAGAAAGAAAAAGTTTCCGTGAGAGTATTTATTTGGGAGCTGGGTGGAACTTCCCCTCTCCACAGAGTAAAGAGCCAAAAGAGAAAGGAGAAAAAACAACGACAACTACACAATAATATTATCAAACAAGCAGAGTATTAGCAATCTATAAAGAGTTGCCACAAATAAAAAAGAAGTACAGACAACCTAACAGAAAAATATGATTATATGTTTTACATTAAAAGGATACTCAAGTGACAAACAGTTAAGAGGATGCCAGTTTGCACTGATGGAGTTGCACGTGTTAAACTTACAGAAGGGCTGGATAGACTCAGCACTTCAGAGCTCATACTACTCTTCCATAGGACCCAAGTTCAGGTTGTAGCACCCACACTGGGTGGCTCACAGCTACCTGTAACCTCAGCTCCCGGGGATCTGTGCTGCTGGCCTATTTGAGCACCTGGCTCATTTGCATCTACCTCCCCATACACACACATAACTGAAAATAACTAAAATTAAAATTCTAGAAAATGGTATGAGTATGGCTAGAAATATCATTTTGTAATATATTGCAGTATATTTTAGGGAGATTGATGAAGTATCAGTGTGACTCTACCCAAGTAAGCAAGAAAGAATTAGCGGGCAATCCTCAACCATGTTATATTCAACTTTGAATACTTTTGATATTGCAGTACTCTTTTTGAATACATGTATCCACCAGTGGGCACAAGAATTTTTAAATAAACTACGATTAGCAAGAGCTGAGAATCATACAGATCAGTGTATGATGTCATTCACTACTGATAAAAAGAGTCCTTGCTATAAATTCTAGAAATTAGTTGATAGAGTTTATTAAAATTTAAATATACACACTTTTGCTTAACAAGTCCACTGCCTGCACATATATCTCAGAGAAATTTTGTATATTTGCATATTTACTGAAGTAAATATGTAATAAATATAAGTACACATGAGAATATTATCAACATGGCCGAACAAATGGAAACACATGAACTGTGAACCAATGACTGAGGGGCCCCCAACTGGGTCAGGCCCTCTGAATAGGTGAGACAGTTGATTGGCTTGATCTGTTTAGGAGGCATCCAGGCAGTTGGACCGGGTCCTGTGCTCAGTGCATGAATTGGCTGTTTGAAACCTGGGGCTTAGCAGAGACACTTGGCTCAGCCTGGGAGGAGGGGACTAGACCTGCCTGGGCTGAGTCCACCAGGTTGATCTCAATCCTCGGAGGAGTCTTTGCCCTGGAGGAGATGGAAATGGGAGGGTGGGCTGGGGGGAGGGGGGCAGGGTGGGAGGGGGGAGAACGGGGGAATCTATGGCTGATATGTAAATTTGAATTATATTGTAAAATAAAATAAAATAAATTAAAAAAACAATTCATGCATTCTTTAAAAAGGGGGGGAATGTACATGTGTCTGGTTAATCATAATCTCACAGACCGTAACATGTTATAGTAAAAACAACTCATCGGGTAATAATTACGTCTAAATGAGGAATAAGATCTAAAGTAAATTTGATGGATTATAAAATATTATAGTAGAATTCTCCTTTTCTTAATTCAAGACAAGTAAAGGTAACTATATTTTTACATGGCAAAATTATAAAGCAAAGCTATTGGTATAAGTCATTATAAAGTGATTGTTTGCATGTATGAGACCTTCAATATAAGTGCAGAATTCTAATATATATATATAGAATTCTAATATATATATACATAATATACTATAATTATATTATAGTATATTGTATTATATTATATATACACACAAATATATAACATAAAACAAATTAGAACATTAATCTGGAGATGGAGGCAGAGGAGGAAGAAGAGATAGGTAAAACTGATCTGAAAGCCTAGTAACACTGTATTTATTGACTGGCTTATAATATACACACATACAGGTTTATAATTAATTCTTACTGACTATTAATTTATAGATTTTTCTGCGTGATTTTGAAACAGTTTCTTGAACTTAAAATTCTGAAAATGAAAATTAAAGGTGACATTGAATAAAAACTGTAATTAATGAATGGTGCACGTATAGTATTGATATATTTACTAGAAATAATAATAATAATAAAGCATTTAGACTGACATCTTCTAAAAGGTCTCCAGGGTCCATTAGCGTGCACACAAAGTTGAAACTGCATGGCAGGGGCAGGATTTTTGTCCCTAATATTGGAACTCCATGGACTGTGACGGCCCTTCAGGACAAGATTTAAGACACATATTTGGCAGACTTAATGAAGAACCTGTTTTCAAAAATAACACCTTAATTCATTAAGAGTTGCAGACACTAAATTATCCTGCATTTACTATCACCTTCAGATAATTTTGATAAGTAATTAATCACATTTCCGCACAGTGAAATGTTTAATCAATGAAAGTATGACATTTAACATGGTTATCCAACCTCTGTCCAGATGAACTTTGCCTTACATGAGTGAATATTTCTTTCTTGCATCTATTGTACCATCCTCAGAGATAAAAAGACATGTGTTGCATTTGTTGGCATCCACAGAATAAATATGTACAATGACCTTCACCTTGCTATTCTCACTGAACAGCTAAGACTTTCTGAACAGAACACTGCTAGTACAAGCACTAAGATCAAAAATTAATAAATAGTACCTCATGAAATTGAAATTTCTCTGCATGAAAAGGGACACTTTCATTCACGCAAAGCAGCAGTCAGCAGGTTGGTGGTCTATGGAATTGATTTGAAGTCCCAGACATAAATCCACATACCTATGGACACCTGATTTTATAAAATACCAAAAATACACACTGGTAAAAAGACAGCATTCTCTACAAATGGCACTGCTGAAACTGCACAGGTGCATGTAGAAGAATCCAAACAGATCCATACTTATCACCCTCCACAAAACTAAACTCTAATGGATCAAAGACTTCAACATAAGGCCAGATACACTGAACCTGATAGACAAAAAGGTAGAAAACAGCCTTAAAATCATTGGAATAGGGAAAGACCTGCTGAACAGAGCACTGTTAGCACAGGCCCTAAAATCAACAATTAATAAATGGGACCTCATGAAACTGAAAAGCTTCTATATCACAAAGGACATCATCATTCAGAACAAGTGGCAATCTATAAGAATGAGAAAAGATTTTTACCAACTACGTATCCTATAGAAGGTTAATGTCCAGATATAAAAAAAAACTCAGAACACTAGATATCAAGGAAGCAAATGACACAATTAAAAAATAGGGTACAGATCTAAACAAAGAATTCTCAAAAGAGGAAACTCAAATATCTGAGAAATACTTAAAGAAATATTCAATATACTTAGTCATCAGGGAAATGCAAATGAAAACTATTCTGAGATGTCATCCTACACCCAGGAGAATGGCTAAGATCAATAAATAAACCAAGTGACAGCTTATTCTGGAGAGGATGTAGAGTAAGGGGAACACTCATCTATTGCTAGTGGGAGTGGAAACCTGTACAGCTACTATAGAAATCAGTGTGGCAATTCCTAAGGAAAATAGAAATTGATCTGCCTCAAGCTCCAGCTACACCACTCTTGGAAATATACCCCAAAGATACCTCATCCTACCAGAGACACTTTCTCAAACATGTTCATTGCTGCTCCATTCATAACAGCCAGAAATTAAAAACAACCTAGATGTACTCAACAGAAAACTGGATAAAGAAAATAATGTGATATAGCTCCCCAATGGAGTATTATTCAGTTCTAAAAAAATGAGTTCACAGGTAAAAGGACGAAGCTAGAAAACAAAATCATCCTGAGTGAGATATCCCAGACCCAGAATGACAAACATGGTATGTATTCACATATATGTGGATATTAGCTGTTAAATAAATGATAGCTAATCCATAGACCCACCGAGGTTAGGTATACATTAAGGGAGTGGGGTGACAGATCTCACTAGAGAAGGTAAATGCAATAAATAGTTATGGATGGATGGGAACATCTGGAATTGGAAGATCAAGTGGGGAGAGAGGATAGAGAGGAACAAGGGAGGGAATACTGGGAAAGAGCTAAATTTAAAGGCCTTTGGAGGGATAGTATGAGAACCTAATACAGTAGAAGCCTCCTAAAATATATATACATATAAGAAGCTGATCTAAATGAAATTGTCAAGTAATGGGAGAAACAGAACTCACTGGACATCTCTTGTCACCAAATAAAACACCAGTATCAGGATAGAGTTCTATCTAATTGTGTTGTTGGCCAAAGGGTTACCAAGATTATAGAGTTTGCTGTCCACAAAGTGACTTGATTGCTGAAGACAACAGCTATATAATTCTGTGAATATGGGAAAGTCAAGAAGGTGTCTACATAGTGACTTCATGCTACTACCTTTGGTACAGGGAGCTACTCTGCACACTACCAAAGGAAAAATGTAAACACAAGCCAGCCACAAACGCTTTGATCTACAATGATGTCCTGCCTGCATGATATGCTAGCATAAGGGTGGCCCAGAGGTTGTGTTCTTAACCAACTAATATCTGATTTGACTTAAGACCTGCTCCATAAGATGGAATCCATACCCAACACGGCCTAGGTGAACAAGAAACTGAGACTATACCACTGTGGGACCGAAGCTGAAACCAAATACTACTGTTCTAAACAACAAAACAAAAACCAGACAAACAAACAAACAAAAGGTAGCAATAAAATGACTTCTAATGACATTGTGCTATTCTTATGCATAAGTACCTTGCTCAGCCATCATAGAGAAACTTCTCCTGCAGAGGATGGAAACAAATACAGTAACCCACAGCCAGACTTTATGCAGAGAATGAGAGAACTTGGAACACTCAGCTCTAAAGAGATGTCTCCATAAAGTCCCTCCTCTCAGGGCACAAGAAATTAGAAGCAGAAAACATCTAATTGCCAGAGGGAACTGGGAACTGAGGGCACCAAGAAAATCAACATAATCAAAGCTCTTGTGAACTCAGAGACTGAGGCATCGTGCACAGAGCCTGCACAGATCTAGACCAGTTGGAGTCCTAGAGCTGAAAAGAGAAGTGAACATATGTCCCTTTCCCTAACCAAGAAGCAATCTCCAATTAATAACCACTTGCAAATGAAAACGTAGTTTCCTTGAAGGGAGTCTCACTGGTGAAATAAACAACTCTTAAGGGGAAGCTGCATGACCATCAGTAGATGACCAACAGAAAATGAACTGAATGGCATCTTTGGAGGTTCCTTGCCTCATAATGTAATGTCATGGCATATATATATAATTTTATTATTAATTTTAATATATATATATTCTTTCTTCTTACTCTACAGGTAAGTCATTTGAGTATATTTTATGACTTCTGTTTTGGTGTTTATATGGGATTCCTGAGCGTGTAAACAAGTGGATTTCTTTCTTGTGCCTTTTCTTGGACTTTTTTCCTTCTGCTTGTTAGTTTTGTTCTATTTCGATGTGTTAGTTTTTGTTTTATTTTATTATATTATTATTCCTTAGAAGCCCTTGTTTGTTTTTCAATAAGAGAAAACAAATAGGTGAATCCAGATAGGTGGGAAGAAACTTGGATGAGCAGAGGGAGGGGATACTGTAATCAAGACACATTGTGTGAGAAAAAAATCTATTTTCAATAAAAGAAAAAAACAATGACCAATGTAAGTTCATCCCTTGGGCTCTTACAGACCACAATATATTCTTTTCTCCTTGTTGTAGTTTCTCAAGCATATGGATGGTGAGAGTTTTAGAGAATCACATGATTTTAAACTAAAGAGAGATCTAGAGAGATGGCTCAGTAGTTAGAGTGCAGTATGCTCTCATTGAGCACCTGAGTTTGCTTTCCAACACTCATATCAATTGGCTCACAACTGCTAGTAACTCAGCTTCCAGGTAACTCAACACCTTTCCAGGCACTTGCACAAATGTGCACATAGCCGCACATAGACACACCCTTATGCATAATTAAAAAGAATGAAGTAAAACCTATTTGAAAGGAACTAACAAAAACATACAGAATTGACATATAATGGTAAAACATTATTTTTAATTCATTGCCAAAACTTGATCAAAATAGTGCATCATTAAACAGAAGATATATTTCAAAAAAATAAGAGATGAAAATATCATTTTTCTTAAGGGTGATAATCCAGAAGGATTAATACCCTAAGAATTACCATTTTATAATGAATTGCTAGAGAAACTAGAGAACTACTTTAACAGACTATGGTGATATTTATGTATATTGTCTATCTTTTAAGGACAAGAAAAATAGTCTAAAAATCATGACAGGGAAAAAAACAATTCACATGAAAAGAAGCAATACTTAATTTCCATACATATACATATGTATATGAATATGTGAACCTACATTTTTATTCCATCAGGGTTGCAATTGTGAAATAGACTATGTTGAATGCCAAAGGCTGTTGGAATTTTGTGAGAACTAAGAAGCAAAAACTATGCACGGAGGAAGTAAAAAGCCATAAAAGGGAATGAGAATGAGACAAGCAGAAGGCTGAATAAATTCTCAGAGCCACTAATAAATGTATTATGATTGTCTGGAATCTTTTGGGTCCCAAAGTTCAAGAGTGGTGTCCAAACACATTATCCCCTCTATGTGTCTCACTGGGACCTCACAACAGAGAGTAGGAACAGGGAAGGGACATTGAAGACCCTCCTATTGACTCAAGATTTTCACAGACCTTGCTCTCCTATGAAACACCATGGTTCACTTATGTGACTGAAACCAATCTATCCTGTTCTTCCCAGACTTGAAGGCCCCCTGCTTATGTAGAAAAAGGAGAAGTAAATTCATGAGAGGGCAGAGTTCCCACCACCTCACAATCTAGGAGAACTTCATGCATAAATGAGTGAATACCACTGAAAGAAAGCAAAGGTCTTCCTGTGAATAGTGCTTGCACAGTCACATCGGATCTGCACCAGCTAGAAGGTAACAAGACTGTGATTTGTGAAGGTGATTACCCAGCAAGAGTCATCAGTTTTATTTATCTGAGGAAGCTATGCAGACATAGTGAGGGTGCCACAGCTTGTTTACTGTTTAACCACATGAACAAATGGTTAAGACCAATGTTGTAACAAAAGCAGTAAGGAAAGCTCAATGCTAGGGTCAAGGTGTTCAATGAGACTCCTCTCACCAGACTCACAGCAAAGCTGAAGCACCATGTGCATCACCAAGGCAAGGGGAGGGAAGAACACCTCTGGAACACAGATATGGAATGCCTGCCACTCACTGAGTCTGGAGCAGAGATTCTTTGATAAATACCCTGGTTCTCAAAGACTCACCCTTGAGCAAACAAGGGTGATGGACCAGAGGCGGGCTTACTTCATTTTATTTAATGATTTTGATATATATCAATGATTATAGATTTATATACACAAATAATATCCCATTATTTGAATAGAAAAGAGAAGTTATGTATTCAGTACTTGCAAAACATTTTGTTGTTTCTTATTTTGCTCATCATGAATCATTTGCACTCTGGGTTTGATGTAGATACAGATGTGTGGTAGTCTATGAACGGTGGCATACAGTAGAATACATCTCTGTGAGAAACTACTACAATTTTTTAAATGTAACTGTACCACTCTAGATTTCCATCAAAAGTATATTAATACTACAGCTGTCCTGTGTCTTAGTTTTTGCTTGATAGTATCAGTCCTGTGAAGTTTTCTGAACTGATCACTGTGATGAACACTCTTAATCTCATTTTATATTTGCATAATTTACGTGACTTTCACTTATTGCTATAAAAATCTTTGCACTGCTTATACTGCAAACCAAGATTCCCTCTTCAGTGTCATCTCAGCCTCACATCAGCTTTACCTGAATCAGAAGAACAACTGTGTATGTGACTGCCATGTATGTGAACCTTTTGTCTCAGACACAGTTTATCACAACAGTGACAAATAAGAAACACTCCCAAATTGCATCATAGAATTTACAACTTTAGCAGGATGCCAACTGTCAGAGACACACTTGGCCAAATGAAAGATCAGTAAATTTGATTTCTTATGCTATAATTTAGTTACCAGAAATGTCCAAAGGAGATCATCTTAAGCTTTCTCACCTAGGGAAATATTGAAACAAAAGCAATGCTTTATTGTCGTGGCCACTATCTATCAATGCACTTTCTTGGAATTTGTGATAATGTGTTACCAGAGTCTGGTCAACACTGTAGGTGGCTACCAGTACTTTATTAGACCCTGAACTGTGACTGCAACCCTTTTGTGGCAACATTCATAGCCATATCTGCTTAAGACAACCAGCGTAATTAAGTCCTAACACAGATCTGAAGCTGATTGAATACTTACCCAAGATGGCTCTGAAAGAAGGTAAACAACCAGGTATAAACAAATAAAGATATGACAACTGTATTAATTGAAATGGAAAATTTGTAATTTAGAAGTCTATACAGAGTTAAAATTTGGGACAGTCTGAAGTAGAAGCTCATATGCAGTCAGGCATATGAAGTTATGTATTCTGGAATGCATAACTATATAATGGTACAAATAAACAATGATGTAGTTTAAGAGAATTGGACAGGGGTGGGCGAATCATTCCTTCTTTAGAACGCAAGCCTAGCATGCACAAATTTCTCAGTTTGATCCCAAGCACAGCAAAATTGGGTGTAGTACAGAACTATGATCCTTCTGTAGGAGGATCAAAGTTCAATCTTCACTACACAAAGACTAAAAAGCCAGCATGGGCTACAAATGACCCTATCTCAAGGTGGGGGAGGGGGGCATTATCAAGTTAAAAGAAAAAAACAACAAAGAAATCTACTTACTCAGTGTTAGAAGCAATAAACCTTTCTCTCTTTCAAAATGAGTGTTTTAATCATGGAAGTCAAGCCACTTCTTCCCAGAATGCTGATCTGTAGATCCATACATGAAAGAATGGTATGCATTTGGAGTGCAAAAAGAACACGGATGGAAGGCATTCAGATTTGGTTTTTGTATGAGATTAGAATACACAGAGACATTAGTTACTAGTATAAGAGAGCAGCCATCTAGAAATTAAAATTCAGAAGAACCATAGTGTGTGTGTGTGTGTGTGTGTGTTTCACAAGTAATTAGAAAAGACTACACAGACAATATTCATTCCATTTGAGACTCCAAATGTGGGGTGGTAATTTGAGTAACAGAGAACAGAAAAAAATGCACATGGGAATAGGTAGATTCAGATGAATTGTAGTAAAAATGAAGCAACAAGAAAAATGAAGGCTCAAAGGTCTTCTCTTTCTTTCAAAGAAGCAGAATGTTTGATTCTGAATGGTCTTTTCGTAGCTGTGTGACTTTCCTGACCCCCTCCATTTACTCATTCATATCATATATCCCTATTCACAATGCAGAAAGGATTCTAGAAACTTACAAGGTAAGAGAGCAGGGTGACAGCTCAGTTGGTAAAATGAGGGCCTGAGTTCAGATCACTGGAATACATGTAAAAACCAGGAATTGTCTGGATGTCTGTAACACCAGCACTGGTAGAAGAATACAAAAGCAAGTAGACTTCCAGACCTTGCTGGACTCATTCTACCCACCAGTGAACTCTGGGTTTATTGTGAAAATGGACAACTCGTGACATCAACCAGTGGCTTCCATATAGGCACACAAGGGCACATGCACTCATACGGACACATGCACACACATACATCACACACACACAAATCTGCATAAGCAAATGTTGGCTTTAGTCTTTAAATGCGTATTTTATGGTTCCAAAAATATATCCTCAGATAAGACCTTTAAGTTTCAATGAAAGATATCATAAATAAAAAACACTCTCAGATCAGATAAGGAAGATTTATCAGCTAACATTTAGGTTGAGAAAAATGACAGTGATTTCTTGCAAGATGGAACAGAGGAATGTTCTCTAGAGGAATAATTGTCAATATTAGAAGATTACATTTCTTCAAGTATGCCTGATATTGCCACCAGGATGGTTCTTCCTGAAAACTTCTTAAGTATCTTTCAAATTGTTGTCCACTCATTATCAACACAGAAAATTATTTCCTAGGCAGGTCAGTACTTCACACTGTGGATAGCTACACTGCTCATTTGTACTACTGCTTTGACATGCACCATATGTTGACATGTCTGTTATTAGCACTTCTCTCAAAGACTACCAAAAGAAAGTATCATGTTCCAGTGCAATTTATATAAATAGTAACTGTAAAGCACCTGTCACACAAAATGAGACTATCATCACCTTCACGGCATAAAACAGAAGGAAAGTGAAATCTCCTACAGGAAAACATAGTCAAGTGAGGGCTTCAGTTTGTTGGAGAGTAATTGACTAAGATTAACTTTTATTTAACAGTGATAACTTAAAATAACTTATAAAGAAAGAAAAAACATAAAAAGTTGAAAAGAGGGGAAAGGAAAGGAAGGAGAGAACCATGAAAAGAATTACCAACAAGCCAAGAAAATAAAATTGAGTTGATGTCAAAGCTCCTGTGTAAAATAAAAAAACATTCTTAGTCTTGAAAGGTGGTTAGATTCCATGTGACTAGAGAATTCAGTATTTTACTATGAGCCATCTGTTAGGTCTCTTATAATTTTATCAAAGCTTCTTCTTCCTTTTTGTGGTAAAAATGTTTATAATCATATATTATTTGGAACTGTTTGGAAATAGTTTGTGAGTTTTTGGACCTCTTGGCTTAGCTATATAGAACAGAGGATTGGGTAGTTTTGTGACTTACAAATGAAAATATTCATAATTAAGGCCAACATATGGTGGTAGCAGGTGGTCATCTTGCTCAATAATGGCTATGATATGAGTTCATTTAGAATTTTAAATTAAAGAGTAATTGCTTCCAAAAATATATAACCCATGCAAAGGAATAGCTCCTTGAGAATGAAGTCCATCAGTTATTAACTGTTTCCAAATTATGACATCTTTAACACTGATGCTATCTTAATCAAATATCATAGCATAGTCACTATCAAAGCAAAGTGATCCTGATAGCCAAAACCATGATAATAAGTAGGAAATCCCAAAATCAATCCCACTTGTGTATGGCTATGTGCAAATCACTTAAAGTGCCCCTTGTGGTCCACTGGAACTATTTTTAAAAGTCACTTAAATTAGAAGTTTATCTCAGATAACAGCTTGTGTCTTGCTATTATATTACATGGGCAACATTAAAAATGAGGTTGTAGTGTTTCTAAGTATATATAAAATGTTTTATAATTGCCATGTGTTTTTCTACTATAGTTCAAAACAATTACCAGTACCAGTACCTCAATGCCAAATAGAAATCATACAACAACCTCATTTTCACTGACAGTCCTGGGATTCTCATCATAAAAGAATGTTATTTTCATCAAGAAGAAAAGGGATGTGAAGCTTCTCATATGTATTTAGAACAAACATTGAAAAGATAGCATGACCATTTCTTTTATGTGATTAGTAAGTGGTGCACCATGCATTGGCACATCCTACTGTTCCTCATTCATAGGTATATATAATACACAAAGTAAAAGGCAAAGAGATTGAAGAAAACAAAGGAAATGGGAAGTATGGTTAAAAAAAATTCAAGTCTTTGAAGAAAGAAATTGAGGAAAATATCAGAAGATGATAGAAATATCTTCCATGTTAATGAATTGGCCATATTAACATAGTAAATAGGGCCATCCTACCATCCTACCAAGCAACCTACAGATTCAATGCAATCCAGATTAAAATTCCAACACAATTCCTTACAGACCCTGAAAGGACAATTCTCAACTTTGTATGGAAAAAAAGAAGGATAGCTAAAGTGATCCGTAGCAATGAATAAAAGAACTGCTAAAGGTATCCATATCCCTGATTTCAAGTTGCACTATACAGCTATACTAATAAAAATCATGTGGTGTAGCATAAAAAATACAAGTTGATCAATGGAATTGAAGACCCTGACATAAATCCACACACTTAAGGATACTTTTTTTTTTTAAATAAAGAAATTGGAAATACATACTAAAAAAAAAGAAAGCATCTTCAACAAATGGTGCTGGTCAAACTTGATGTCTGCATGTAGAAGAATGCAAATAGATCCATATTTATTACCCAGCACAAAACTCAAGTCCCAGTGCATCACAACCTCAACATAAAACCAGACACATTGAACCTGATAAAAGAGAAAGTGGGGAACAACCTTGAATGCATTACCACAAGGGACAACTTTCTGAACAGAACAATGATAATGCAGGCATTAAGATGAACAATTAATAAACGGACTCCTACAAAACTGAAAAACTTCTATAAGCCAAAGGGCATCATCGATAGCAGAAAACAGCAGCCTACAAGTTGGGAACGATTTTTACTAAATTCACATCTGATCGACGTCTAATATCCAAAATATATAAAGAACTCAAGAAACTATATGTCAAAAAACAAATAATCCAGTTAAAAATGGGGTATGGATCTCAACAGAATTCTCAATAGAGGAATCTCAAAAGGCCGAGAAACACTTAAAGAAAGGTTCAACATCCTTAGCTATCAGGAAATTGCAAACCAAAACTACCTTCAGATTCCATCTTACACCTGTCAGATCCATAACATAAATGACAGCTCATGCTTGCAAGGATGTGAAAAAAAGGGGAACACTCCTCCATTGATGGTGGGAGTGCAAACTTCTACAGCCACTATAGACATCAATGTGGCATTTCCTCAGAAAATTGGGAGTAGATCAATACCGAGCTATATGACTCTTGGGCATATACCCAAAGGATGTTCCATCCTACCACAAGGACACTTGCTCAGCTATGTTCATATCAGCATTATTTGTAATAGCCAGAACCTGGAAACAACTTAAATGTATATGAAGAGTGGATAAATAAAATGTGGTACATTTATGCAATGGAGTATTACTCAGTTGTTCAGAAATGGTATCATGAAATTTGCAAGCAAATGGATGCAACCAGAATAAAACATGCTAAATGAGGTAACCCAGACCCAGAGAGACACATATGGTATGAATTCACTTATAAGTGGATATTAGCTGTCAAGCAAATAATAATTAAGCTACAATTCACAGACCCACAGAGTTAGGTAAAGAGGAGGGCTGTGAGGGAATGCATTAATATTCCGGAGAAGAATATATTTTGCAGGTGAATTGGGTCAGGAGGGGACTGAAACAAGAGGGATCAGGTGGGATGGAAGGGATTGATAGACAGAGTGGGGGGAGATACATCTGGAATTTGGTAGGGGGACATTTAGGGACAGTGTGGAAACCTAGGACACTGGAAACTTCCTGGGATCTGTGCAGGGTGGCCCTAGTGAGGACTCCTAGTAATAGAGAACACAGAGTCTGAAATGGCCATCTTTTGTACCAAGGCAAAGCTTCCGTTGGTGGGATAGAGTTGCACTCAGTTGAATTGTTGGCTGAGGGGATCCAGTGGAGATTCATAAACAATCCAGGCTTATGCTGGGACAGAAGGTAACTCTGAAAACTGACAGCAGAGCACCACTGCTGAGAGCAATATCCACACAGCTCATTGAATGTAGAGAGGTCAGACTGGTGCCTGCATGGAGCCTCACTCCTTTGCTGTAATCTCTTTGGGGTGAGAAGGTACTCTGCAGACTACAGAAAGAAACCTGGACACCAACCTAGCCACAAAACCGTTGACCTACAGTCTGTCCTGCCTGCAAGATGCGCTGGGACAAGCTGGCACAGAACTTGCGGGAGTGGTCAACCAATGTCTGGCTTAATTTGAGGTCTATAGCCTAACAGGGAGCCTGTGCCCTATACTGCCTGGATGGCCAGAAACCCGAAAGTGGACAACCCAGAGAGGTCAGGAAGAACCAAACAGGACTAGTCTTTAAAAAGAGAAGAAGAAAGGAAGGGAGAAAAGGAGAGAGGGAGGAGGGAGAAAAGGAGGGAGGGAGAGAAAACAGAGGGAGAAAAGAAAGGAAGGAAAGAAGGAAGGAAGGAAGAAATGATTCCTAGTGATGCTCTGCTATACTCATACATGGTGCCTTGTCCAGTTGTTATCTGCTTCCTCAGGCAGCTGATGGGAGCGTGTGCAGAGACCCACAGCCAGATCTGTACTGAGTCTAAATTGGAAATCGCCATTGGGTCTCTCCTCTGGGATATTGACAGCCAATGGAAGAGGGAGCGGAAAGACTATAGGAGTCAAAGGAGATGGAGGACACCAGGAGACCACGGCCCACTGAATCAAGTAAGCAGAGCTTACATGAGCTCACAGAAACTGAAGTGGCAAGCACGGGGCCTGCATGGATCTGTGTCACGTCTTCCTTGTATATGTTATGGCTGTTAGCTCGGTGCTTTGGTGGAACTCCTAACAGTGGGAGCAGGTGTGTCTCTGACTCTTTTGTCTGCTCTTGGGTCTCTTTACCTCCTATTGGGGTGCCTTGTCCAGTCTCAGTATGAGGGGTTTTGCTTTGTCCTATTGTATCTTGTTTCGTCCTATTTGGTTGTTGTTTCTTGGTGGTATGCTCCTTTCTGAAGAGCAATGTGAGGGCTGGAGAAGGGAGTTGGGGGTGGTGGGAGGAGTAGAGGGAGGGAAATTGTATGAGAGAAGAATTTATTTTAATTTTTTAAAAGGAAAAAGGAAAAGAAAAAGACAGAATTCTGAATTTAAAAAAATAAATAAAAGAATGGGAATTTTCCTAGTGGCAACAAGAAGCTCTATGCAGCTTCCAGTGTGTTTTCTAGAATACTTGCAACAGGGAAATGATGTCTCAGCTGTTCAGACTCATAGGAGTTTCCATACAGAGTTTCCAGTAAAACTCAACTAGGTCCAATCCTGCTAGGTTTTAAGATTTTGCTCTGTTCTGCCAATAAAAAATCAATATATTTTGACAACTCGGGATACCTCTCTAAGTAGTAATGCTTTTGTTCGGGTTACATATGGTATAATAGTATGTGATTGGATACTTTTGTATTCTCCATGTTTCTATCACCAAGAACATTCTATTAATTTTTGGTTGAGACCAATTTGTAACAGATATTTTTAACCATATTGAAGACATGTTATATAAATGGTTGAGCACTCATAAAAGCCATCGAATCCCAGGGACAAGATGAGCATATTTAGGTTTTAAGTACCTATATGCAATGTAGAGGATAGATGAGAAGATACTTGAGTAAAACCAAGGAAAGCTGGTGGAGTGTTGAACAGACTAGATAGTGAGGGTATACCATAGGGAAGGACAGAAAAACCCTGAGAAAATGTTATAGAAATGGAATCAATAAAATACATCAATCAATTAAAAGTCATTGGATATTGGATAAGTAGATTAGAAGACAAGATTGAAGCTAATATAAAGAATAAAATTTACATATATAGATATACACACACACATATATATAAGAATTTTTGAATTACATGAAAAGAATTCTAAACATCACAACATATAAAAGTAAGCAGAGATTGTAAGCCTATAAAAATATTTTGAGGCTTAAACTAGAATTGTAGAAAAGAATTTTGGTCAAATCAAACTAAAAAAGCTTTAAAAAGGTAGTATTTTTAAATATATTTTTAGTATTACCTAAGGACAGAGATATGAAAGGAAACGAACCTTATAAAGAATCTAATGGCTTTAATAGTCATCAATAGCATAGTACATGCCACCCCAATGTAGAGTGCAGGTTCAGTGTGAAAGCCATGTAGGGAAAATTAGGAGGGACAAATACAGAAACCGAGAAGCAACTTTTGACTTTGAGTCAACAAAAATAACACTTTATGTCTGATAGTTAGTGAAGTTAAATTTTTGATGGTTAAGGAAGTAGACTGTCATAGTTTGGATTCTAAATAACTTTCTACAGAATATAGTATGTTAAAAACTTGGCCATCAACAATGGAAAGTTAGTGCAGAGTGAAAGAAAAATAATGGAGTGATTCTTCAAATGTGAGATATATCATTCATATCACTAAGCACCTTATTTTGAAGCCAGGGATGAAAGTACTGAATACTTACATGAGAGAAAGAATATACTTTGTCATTGTCTTTGTGGAAAAAGAAAGGTACAGGCACATGCACAGATAGATTCATTCCTCATGGGAAGAAATGCAACTTCCCTCTACACTCAGACATCAGATCATAAATGATATTCCTTTAGCCAGCTTCTCCATATTCCTCAGGGTAACCAAATCTACAGAGGGACAAGAGGTAAAGCTTCAAGTTCCAATGAGAACTTTTGTAAGATTTCATTTCCGACCATGTGCTGAGCTGATGACTGCCTTCAGCTGCATCTAACAAATCAGAAAACACTTGAGTGAACAGCTAATTATGCTTTTGACAGTTCTGAGTACAAGCCAAATGCAGATGTAAATATGAGCACTTCTCCCAAGCTTCTGTAGAATCCTGTGCCCAATAGAGCCAACATCCTTATGCTCTGCATGACAAAGTCAATCAAAGTGAATGGGACAACACAGGAAGTCATGATCTTCCCTACTTCAGTTGCCCTCTTCATCCTTTATACTGGGCAGACTTAAAAGCAGTACATAATTTAGCAAGTACCTTCTACTTTTCTTGGCACTTTCAGAGAGACAAAATTATTGTCTGCATACATTTTTACAGTGTGCATTCTATTCATACATCCAAGCTTTATGGGGTTAAAAACCAATGCACCCTTTGTTGAATCTTTATAAACAATACAGGTAGAGTAGATATAATTCCAAACTAATCAACTAAATGTACTATAATAGGTAAGATTTTTAAACTCCAGATTAAGGGAAGATTTATTAAACAAAATCTTCAAGTGAGAGTTAACACAGACAAAGCTTCACTATTCTCCTATTGAACCTAGGTAAAACCAAGGTGATTATAATTATATTTCAGGAGATGAGAAGTGATTGCGTTTCTCTAGAGTTTGCAGACTCACATTGACAAGATGGCTAGGAGGAATATCAATCACAAACTTAGATATTCCCAAGTTTGCCTGCAATAAACTTGAATTACCGAAGTTATTTTCACAATTTGCAGATGTCAATTTCTCGTCATATGATGGATAAGTCACTCTGATGGATTCTAAGATTCATTTCTGATGTGCCTTTCTCCGAGTATAATAAATCACTTAGTCAGATTGAACTTGCTCTCCTTGAGCCTCTTGGGTCCCCCCCACACAAACACATACCTTTTCTTTGCGTTTTCATTTCTATCCACCCATAGTCTTCAGAGCTGGCTTTCTGTCTGAAATCCTTCTTCAGACTTATATAACTTATAACTTCTTCCATGCTGTTAACTTGTATTAAATTAATAATTCCTAGAATTCTTCTTTATAGGTCTTTTACAGATGTTTTGCCTACCTTTTGTCCATGCACCACATGCATGCCTGGTACCAACAGAGGCTGAACAGAGCACTGGATCCCCTGGAACTGGAGTTACAGATGACTGTGAGCCACCATGTGGGTGCTGGAAATACAACCTGGGTCCAGTTCTTGTTTGAAACACTTCAGACATTCCTTAGTATACACCAAACAAGATCCAAATGATGTGTCAATCATGATTCATTCCTATCTAAGTGCTCCACCCACCCTCATTTTCCATTATTTGCCATGACATTTCCATGTGATACTACCAATAAGATGAAATGGTTTATTGGGTCTTCCACAATCAATTGCATGCTTTTTAAGCATGTGCTTTCCCAATGTGGAATACCTCTAACACTCTTATCCATCTATTAAGTCTTTATCTGTTCTTCATGAGCAAATTTAAATGTTATGTAAATCTTTCCTGAAATGTTAGTAACCACTTTCTTTTTTAAAATTGCATAATGGCTCTCATGATGCACAGGATCTTCTTACTGTCCCATTTATCTTTTCTTATTTACTTCCTATTGACACATAAAAAATCATATACCCTTTGAGGTTTGAAGACATTTAGCCAACTTCTTTATTACTCCAAACACTTAGCATTTGGCTCTGTCTTTAGAAGCTCATAAATACTCATTAGTAGTGGGAGAAATTTCTCACAGAAAGTTGCAAAGTTATATACTTGAAATGCTGATACACTGTTCTTTTCTCATGTACCATTTTGTCTATTGTGCTTCAAGATTATTACTATGCTAAAGATAAGTTTATTTTGCAATGTCA
Organism: Peromyscus nudipes; assembly: GCA_902168325.1. Classification (NCBI taxonomy): domain Eukaryota; kingdom Metazoa; phylum Chordata; class Mammalia; order Rodentia; family Cricetidae; genus Peromyscus; species Peromyscus nudipes. The sequence continues at coordinate 20,498 of CABHPH010131171.1, read as the reverse complement.
GTGACCAACCAACATGTAACATCTGAGTTTAATTTTTTTGGAATGACAGAGTTTTTTGTTTTGTTTATTTATTTGTTTGTTTGTTTGTTGTTTTTTGAGACAAGGTTTCTCCATGTAGTTTTGGTGCCTGTCCTGGATCTCACTCTGTAGACCAGGCTGGTCCCGAACTCACAGAGATCTGCCTGGCTCTGCCTCCAGAATGCTGGGATTCAAGGCATGTGCCACCACCACCCGCTTTGTTTTCTTTTTTAGAAGACATTTCCTGCATGGACTTAGGGATATAGCTCAGGACTATATCCCTTACTCTTACTCTTACATAGGACCAAGGTTCAATTTTCAGAACCCAAATGACAACTAACAGCCATTTAGAATTGGAGTGCCTGGAGATCTGACATCTTTTGTGTCCTCTGGAAGCATCAGGCATACATGTGGTGCATCAACATACATGTAGGCAAAACACCTATGCACATAAAACAGAATAAGTAAATCTTTTAAAATGGTATGTTCCCAGTGAGCAAAGAAGCTGCTTGTTGTTTGAGGAAAGGAAAAATCACAAGTCTGTTTTAAAACACACATTCATTGCCACATTCTGGAAAATAACTGGATTAGAACTGTGTGGACAGAGAAATATTACATAGAGTCCCCTTGGATTTTCAGTTGAACATGAAGTATCCTCGGGCTCAGTGAATGCCACTTGAGGACAGATGGCAGAAGCAGAGATTCTCAGTGACATTCTTACTATAATGTCCTCTTATAGCATCTCACAAACACTTAAAAGAAGTTCTCCAGGTGCGAGCTGTTGCAGCAAGGCTTGAAACATGCTTGTGTAGTCTGTCCATTTAGATATTGTCCCTCTGCTTTTAGTACTTTAATTCTAAAATAAATTTTCCCTGTATCCCACTATTTCTAATATTTTTTTCTTTTCTCTTTCTTCTTCCTTTCTTATTTATTTTTGAGACAAGATTTCTCTAGGTGGCTGTGGTTGGCTTCAAACTCACAGACATACTCAGTGCCTCTACTTTCTGAGTGCTGGCATTAAAGCCATGTACTACCACACCCATGAAATTTTTACTTTCCAATCTAATTGAACATCACGTTAAAATTTAAAGCCAATGAAAATAAGATAATAAGTAAGAATTTTCTAAAATTCTGAAGAGCTTGTTCTTGATTAAAAGAGCACCAGAACCATGAATTCTGAACATTGGAGCATGGCTGTGGACAGTATAAGCAAATTTTAAAGAAACAGCAGATAGAAATTCCATGTAAAACTGAAGAATCCATATTAATCCACATTTGTTAAAGCTAGAGTGAAAATTAGCCCTATAAACATCATGTTTTCTTTATGATTTTTGGATCAGATGTGGAAGCACATTCCATTGGCTGCATCATTATGAATGGCAAAATTAAAAAATGTAAATGATGAGGTCCTCTTTGTAGTTGAGTAGATGAGATAATTGACTACTGAGAATCTAAAGATATCCTGCCACCATAGCGAAAGGCATGGCTACAAGAATGTGAAGTCCAGAGTGAAGATTTCCTGAAAATTCTGCCAGCATGGAACCTCCCTATCATCAGTGAGTCAAAGTCATACCCCCTCCAATGCTGTGTGCACCTCAAGTGTGTTGGGAGATTGTGATTGGGTGCTCTATTGTAGCTATGAAAATTAGCACCTTGTACACACATTCATTATATGAACTTTTCCTTCTATCATACCAATCAACTTCCCTTCTCTCATCTCTATATGATAAATGCAGAATGTAGTACCTCATTAAGAAGAGACAATTAGAAACTTTTCAAAGTATGTTAATATGAAATTGGTAGAATAGTGAATATAAGTAAATACTAAAATGAAAGTGATTTAAATATAATATATAGAGAAATACACTAAAATCCCTATGCATTGTATGTCTACTACCCAAATTGGCAAAAATAAGACTCACTGAGTATTGGAAAAGAAACAGAAAGAGCTCACTCACATATCTTGTATCTATAAATTGGGATTGATAATGTGAGTTCATAATTGACCGTATGTCTAAAGGTTATAGATGACTTAGCAAATCTCCGTTCATTTTTGTTAGCAATTTAGATAACTTTCCATTACTTTATGATAAGCAACACTTATTTTTTAATTGGCATTTATTTGTTCAATATCATTTCACTAAATTACTATATTACTGATTTTTTTAAAAAAGAACTGCTCAAAGTGAAATTAACCAAAGCTATTTTTTATTTCCTACATAGTAGAATAATATATTCTGAATTTAGATGCCCATTTACTTAGTCAGACACAAAACTGAAAAGGGAAACTAAAATATAGACTTTACATTTATATGCAGTTTTCACACTTTTTCTTAAAATTTCCACGTGCTATAGCAAAAATAATAACAAGAAATAACATAATAATTTTTAAAAAATAGATAATCCCATTCCTTTATGTTCTCATCCCCTATCCCCTGCCCTCATTTGCCTCCCTCACTTCCAGTTTACTCATGGAGATCTCATCTATTTCCCCTTCCCAGGACAATCCTTGATGGGAAAATGTACAGAGACAACCAAACCAAGCTAGTGTGAACTCATGAACTGTGGACCAATAGCTGTGGAGCCTCAATAGGACTGGAATAGGCCCTCTGCCTAGTCAAGACATTTGGGTAGCTTGACCTGATTGAGTAGTACCCTGGCAGTGGGATCATGATCCATCCTTGATGCATGAACTGGCTTTTTGGAGATCAGTGCCTATGGTGGGACACCCTACACAGCCTGGTGCACATGGAGGGGCTTGGACCTGCCTCAACTGAATGTACCAGGCTCTGCTGACTCCCTATTGGAGGCTGTGCCTTGGAGGAAGTGGGAATGGGGGGTGGGTTGCGGGGAAGGCTGAAGGTGGGAGGAGGGAGGAGAGGGGGATCTGTGGTTGGTATATAAAATGAATAGAAAATTTCTTAATAATAAAAAAATAGATAAAAACATCAAAAGCACTAAGGCATCCAAAGAATGAATAAGGAGGAACATAATAGAAAGAAGAAATAGGGAACTAGAGATATGGCTCAGTGGTTATGAACAGTGGATGCTTTTTCAGAAGACCCAGGTTAGATTTCCAGCACCCACATGGTGGCTCACAGCTGTCTGTAACTCTAGTTCCACAGGATCTAACATCCTCTTCAGGCCACCATGCACATTGCACACATGTGGTACACAGAGACATACATGAAGACAAACCACCAATACACATAAAATAAAAATTTAAAAAGTCAATGGAAGTAAAAGGATTAAGGAGCAAAGTTTCTCAAATGATTGTTAAACAACCCACCAAGCTGTTGCTTGTTTCCATGTGATGAAACTAATGAGAAACAGTTCCTACACCAAGCATAAGCATAGCCAAGGCAAACTTTAGATAGTAAAATTAATACTCAAATATAACATCTTCTGTGTTGGGTAGAAGAAGGAAATCCTCCATAGAAAAGATAATACTAAGGCATTTTCTGAGGATTTCCCATTAACTCTCAGACAAAGTGGTGAATTACTAATATCAAGTATTAAGATACAGTTGGATATTCAATTATAAAAGGATTAATATATTACTAAACTTTTGTTTGACTTGTTTTAAATTGGTGAAACACATTAATATCAGCAAGAATAACTTCTGATATTTTGTAACAATTATTCAGTTTAATTTGTAATTTCCTATCTCTTCATACAGTCTTTCCTTCCCTTATCTTATTACTATTATTGTATCTTAATAATCAATTTTCTGTCCTCTAAAAGATACGCACAGGTGTCTTTAGACAATACTAGCCAATGAATTCTTTTCACACGTTTATTCGGTCTTTCTGTGAGACTGGAGTTATCAAATCCTGCATAAAATCAATGTATACCTCAAAGATACTACAAGTTGGGATCCAAACCCTTACATTACAATGAAAGCTTCCATAAAGTCAGGCATTGAAAAGTTATAGAAAGCATAAAAAGGTTATGCATCCACTGCATTGAAGCCTAAATGTGCGAAGAAGTTTTCAGCCAATTCTATATAGATGCATTTCCCCTAAAAATAATGATAGTGATCAACAGAGTTAGAATCACTGTAGTTAGAATTCTGCCTCTGCAAATCTCACCTCTGTCCTGGCAGCTGATGACACACCAGAGTGGTAGAAGCTGAAAGTTGTAGCGTCTCAAGCTATCTCCTCAGATAACAATGATGTTTGCTGCAGTCACAGAATTCCTTCCAAATAAAAACTTACTGAGCTACAAGAAAGGCTGTGTGATAACATTTGGCCTACCCTGGGATTTTTTTGATAAGGAGATCTAACTCCTAGTTCCAGTGTTTCTAATTCACCCAGAAAAAAAGTTGTATTACATTCTAAATCCTTTATTTTCTTAGTATTAGTCACAGTATTTTGGTTAACCTTAATTGTCAATTTGGCACAGTCAGCCTTGAGTTGTCTGCAAGGAGAAGCCTTATTGAGGAATTACTTAGATTAGGATAGTCTGCAGTCATGTCTGTGAGATCTATCTTGATAATTAATTAATTAGGAGGTCCCAGTACACAGTGGATTGCTGAATTCTTTGTGAAGGTAGTTCTGGACTGTATAAGCAAAAGCTTGGGCATGATCCAGTAAGAGAACCAGAAAGTGAGCCAGTTAGCAAGCAGCAACCTCCATGGTTCCTGCAAAACATCCTGGACTGTGAGTGAGTTCCCTGTTCAGGGGTAGTGCTACATACAATAACAAGCAACTCTGGCTTCAGTTTCCTATCTTGAGTCCCTGCCTTGACTTCCCTTAATGGCGGATTGTGAAGTATAAGTATAAAATGAATCCTTTCCTCTAGGTTGATTTTGGCCAGTGTTTCATCATAACAACATAATGAAACTAAAATACATGGTAATTTCAGCAGCAGATTGCAACTCCAGAAACTCCTTTCTCTCCTTTTCCACAAGAAAGAAACCATTTATTGCTTAAAATTTGAACAAGAGATTGCAGTAACAACTTTTCTATGCTCAACTTCTATTTCTATGGATATTTTTCATCCTGTAAGAACCTATGTTCATGGTCCTCAACCACAGTCTTGAATCCCTCAAAGTAACCATAGAGATTGGAATAAACTTCTTCCAAAGGTTTAGACACTTAAACATCATCTCATTAATCATAACATCATTAATGACATCTATACTATTAATTCCTTTCCAGAAAAGGTTCAATTACCTTTGCATAGATCCCTATGAGTAATTACATTTTACTCTTGGTCCCTGTGTTTGTTGAATGATGCTTCTGTGTGGTCTGGTCACCTTGGTCAGCTGAAGCCCAAAGTAGCCAAGCCAGCAGACCTTGGGATAAACCTTTTGAAAACACTTCCAAACAGTATTTCTGGACAGATAGCCCCAGCAGATCAAGTGTCCTCTGTTGGGCTATAATAAGAGTTCCTTCATGTCTTTCACAGCCTCGTGGGATATAGTAACAAGAGCCCAAGGTGAAGAGACTGAAGCAACATAGGTAATTCAAAGATGAAGACTTCTTCTGTGAAGAAGTAAGAATTCAAACAAAGCTGAGTCCTGGATCGATTCACAGTCTAGGTGGAGAAAGGAGTAATCCGGGGCTAACTATTGAAGAAGAATAGCTCACCTTGTAACAACTAAAAGAATGTCCACAGGTAGGACAGAATGAAACAAGTTAGAAGCATTAGAAACTCGCTCAAACTCAGGATCCATCACTTTCAAAAACATTTTTCTCAAGCAATTTATTTCATCTTTTGGTGCTTTAGTTGCTATTATACACACTAGAGGTCAAGTATCAGAACTTAAAGTTTTGAGAACAATTAATTAATCAATATCTGGAAGTCAACAACAGTAACAACAATCACTTGAAGATTGAAATTAATCCTTGAACTATGAACTACAGAATAGTTACTGTGTAAACAACATTAACCCAGTTGTATAGCCCCATCAAAGCTCTTGAGTGATCAAGTACATTGTGAAAGAACAATAATATTTTCAAAAGAAACTTTGTTTTCTGAGCAGTAAGTCTCAAGTGAGTTTAATGGTATTCAATAAGTCATGCTGTAAACACTTGTATTTCAATTCAGGTTTTAATCTATTCATACAGCACACTCAGAGTAGAGCTTATTTCATTGTTAAAGTCCCTAAGATTTTCAGGACAAATGAACATTGGCTTCAACTTTAAACTGCCAACTGTGTCAACCTGACAAGAGAATCAGCCTTTTCTCTGAAGTATTGGAGACATGTTAGCTCCTGTCTGGATGCTAAAGTCTTAGGTGATATCCTCTAGAATAAAATCCTTTCATCATTGTTAGAAATCTCTTTATTAATGAAGCCATCTTCATTGGTGATCTTTAGTAGACCTGGATTTCCTGCTGTATCTTCCATACCCCTACACAATGCATTATCTTTTCTTCTTATGCTATGGAGACAGCATCTTTCCTGAAACCTCATGAGCCAAGCTCTGCTAGCTTCAAGTTTCCCTTCTGCAGCTTGTCTTTCTCAGCCTTATTGTGACTGGAAAGTTAGAGCCTTGACTAGGATTAAGCTTCTGTTTAAGGCAATGTGACTGACAATCACCTCCTTGAAACTTTCTCCTTACCGGCAGTAAGTCTGTTCAACTTTGCTATCATTATTGTGTCACTGGTTACTAATTACTTGGGAACCAACTTTAAGTTCAGCAAATATAATGAATGTTTTCAGTTACATGTTTATGGTTACAGCTTGTTTGGTTGGTACTGGAAGTCAAGCTGTTAGCCTATTTGGTGAACAATATACCCTTCTCTCTAACTTCTCAGTTTTTATGTTTGATTTCTATTGGAAAACCTGAGACTCTTTCACTTGGAGATCATTTTAGAGTTAACTGATCTAATTTTAATATCGTACAAAGAAATAGAGATGCTCAAGGGGAGGGAGACTGCAATAGGAATAGTCAGAAAACTCCAAACATGGAGATTTTCCAAGTAAGTTTGGCACCCTATGTAAGTATGGCTGATGGTGCCCCTAAATGACTTACATTGCTATAAAAGAAATAGCAATGATGAAAAACACTTAAAATGCTGTAAGAATCAGCCAAATATGACATGGAGAAACGAAGTAAGAAAAATGGCCTAAGAATATTTTGACAGAATTGTTTGAAACAAAGTTGCCACACAGCTTCAATTAACAACAACACAAAAAAAAAAAACAAAAACAAAAAAAAAACCCCACTAATATCTGGAAGTGCAACAGAATCAGACATCCCTGTAATCTGGAAACAGCACACTATGGACTACTCCTCCAAAACTAGATGTTAACTTTTCCATCTTCAGAATGTTAGTACTTATACTGCATACAATGCCGAATTGCCTTCTCCATTTGCCCTGTTATCTTACTATGCTTTGCACTACAGAACTCAGCTTTACTGCTAAAAAGAAACAAACCAACAAAAAACCTTATAGTCTAATTAAATATCATGGATTTTATATAATAATCAAATGCATTTCAATAAATGGTAAAAGTTAAAAATAATTATAAAGGATATTTGAACAATCTTCATATTTAATTCATGAAGTAGAAATGTTTTGTACTTCATGGCTAAATAACTTAATATGCAAAACAGCTTAATGATATTTTTCTGACTCAAGTTGTCTTTTTGCTACTAATAAAAATAAGCATTTTAATTTTCTCAACATATTAAAAAATTACTCTGTGGCCTGCACAGTTCTAAACACTTTATATATGTGTTAAGCTCATTGTCATGTCCACCTTGCAAAGTAAGAACACTTCATCCCATTTTAGAGTGGACATTAAAGGTTGCATAGATTTCTTAAAGGGATGAAAATAAAAATTAGTAAAGATAAAACTAAAATAGTACACAATCTCACAATTAAGAAATAAAAAGCAGTACTTACCTGACCAAGTAGAGTGTTCAGTTTGAGGAATTTTGGGTAACTGTGAGCACCCATTTAGCACCCACTATAAAAGTCATGGGGAAATCAACAGTGTTTTGCAAAGAGTTTTGATGGCACTGTGCTATCTACCTTCCCTTCTTATTTACAGCCTCCAGTAAACACATATCTACATTCAGTCCATTTAAATTTACCTGAAATTGATCTGCATGTTTGTTTGTTTGTTTTCTAGTATGTGTATATTAAATCATGCTTTTGTGAATATTCATATTTTCCCTTTAATTTGAGCAATTTTCCATAATATAGTTATAATGCAGTATGTTTAGCCATTTATTAGTCAATGAACATTAGAATTGTTTCTGTTTCATGGTCATAAATAATGACAATGAAAATATTTACACAAAAATATGTAGGTTTAAAGTATTTTCTTTTATAAAATATCAAGGTAAGTAGTGTATCTGGTTGGTATAAATCGATATTTCATTTTGTCAATACTGTCTTCACAGTTGTCCATGGTGACTTTGACGTATTTCCACTAACATTATATGAAACTCAGTTACTCTACATTCTTGCCAAAACCTGACAGTGCCAGTTTTTCAATTTTATCTACTGTAGTTGGTCTGTAGTGGTACCTCATTGCGTGTTTACTTTCATCTTCTTTATCTACAATTCCTTCGTGACTACTGGCACTTTTTGATCTTTCTCTTTCTTCAGATATGGCATGATCCTCTTTGACTGAAAAAGGATACACCATTGCATTCCACCCCCAATTTCTGACTACATTTTTCCACTCAAATAATCACTTGAGTGACAGTTATAGAGCATCTTTGTGTCTTGCAGACCTAAGGTTCCCTGTTTATGTTGATTTTTATGGAATATTCTTACCTGTACATCTGCTAGTCAGGATTCCATATCCTATGTATAATCTCCAAGTGAAATCTGAAACTCTTCTGTCTTCTTTCTAGCTTCTTGTCTAGCTTTTCTGGAATTTAAGAATACACTCTCATTTGTTTTTCAGAGTACACTCTAAATCTAGAGTTAAGAATTGTACCTTCAATATCACCACTAAACGCAAACATCACAAAACTGTATGGGGACAAGTGCAATGACTTATAATTGCACATACTATTAAAAAGGTTACATGAGACTTCTACATGCAACATCTGCTTACTTACCTATAAAGAGTATGTGGTACATCGCTCCATCTTACATATGACCAAACAGGGTCAGATATATGATGTGTTGATTTAAGAAAGACAAAAAGAAAAAAATCTAAGTAACTTATAGAAGAGCTAGGACAAAAACTGCTGGTGTTTTCATCCTGTTGTTCGCAGAGTTCCATCTACCTGTTATCTGGCTTTCAGATTTAATTCTTTTTCTCTTGATATGTTCTTTATTATTCTACTACTTTGATTGACTATAAAGCCCACTGATTTCCATTGAAACCGAATTCAATATTTTAATTTCTATTCTGTCTACATGAACTATAGACAATACTAATTCTGACATAATATAAGACCTATAGAAGCCTGGTTAAGCAAACAATCAGGCTTAAAATTTAAAAATGTATATGAATAAATCAATACTGTAGTTGAAACCTTTTATAAATAAGAAGTCATTCTTGCTAAAATAAATCATATTCTAAAATGAAATATATAGAAAATTCATAAGTAGCTAAAATGTTCCTTATTTAATGTAATTATATTTGCTTACACTAACAAATATATAATTTGTTTTCTTTTAGGAGATTGTAGTTAATATAAATATTTCCTTTAAGTTTACTTTCATTAATTATGAAAACATACTCTATTATAGATGTCCCAGAAATATGGTCTTATGCCCTGGAATGCTCATAAATACTGTGCTCTATTTTCCTGTCCTTCTATAAACTATAAAGATGCAAGTCTTCTTTATGTAATTTCTCACTATTTTTCTATTCTTTTCTTTCTTTCATTATCTCTCAATTTATCCTTTCCTTTCCAGTTTTTGTTTGCTAATAAGGCATGATAATCTATATATTCACAATCTGCCATCAAAAAGTCCCAGGCTAGTTGGTTTAAATAACAAATATTTAGGTTTTTGTAGTTGTGGTAGAGAGAGGAGAGCTTCAGATCAAACAATGGTCAGCCTAATTCCTGGTGAGAACTTTCTTCCAACTTTGGAGGTGTGACTTCTGAGTAAAACTATGTAGACAAAGAGGATGGGAATAATTTGCTTCCTTTTCTTATAAAGCCACTAACCTTGTAATCATCTACTCTACCCCTAAACCTTTATAACTCTGTCTATAAATATTTTCATGGTAGGGTTTAAGACTTTAGCACATCATTTTGGAACCAATGCAAACAGCTATATCATAGCATGCAGGCCACTGTCCTAAACACTGTACAGAATCTCCTATTTCTCTCAATTATCTCCATAGGGCTCCACTGAAGGAGCAACAGTATTTTCACAGACAATGTGCAATTATCATTTCTCCAGTTAAAAACTCCTTACCAGCTTCATTACTCATAGTTTTCTAGATCAATTGTATACCTTAATAATCTCATTGCACAGAAAAGAGCATTTCTCAAATAAGATACCAGTGTATAAAACTTTAGTATCTTCCCCAAGTTCTTAAAAGTGTTTCAATATTTTTCCCAAAACAGAGTAATTTTCCAACCTCCATAGCTCTTGTCCAAGTGCATATTGATAGAGTTTATACTCATAAAGCACCATCTGCACTCTGCTTACTGTAATTTCTGTGAATTGTTTGTATGTATATTTTCCCATGTGTGTGAGTGCACATAGATGCCATAGGTTCAGGTTAGGAACCTTCCCAGATCTCTCTCAACATTATCATTTGAGACAAGTTCTCCCATTAAACCTGAAACTCACTGATTGACTATTTGGCCAGTAAGTGCCAAAGATACACTTCTGTTCTCTCCATGGTGCTAGTTTTACAGATATGTGTGTGACTTTGTCCATGCCATTTTTGTACATGAATGGTGGGAATTGGAACTTGGGTCGTCACGCATGCCTGGCAAATGTTTAGGCTTTAAAGTTTTCTATGTAATGAAGTAATTAATTCATCAGCCGACCGAACACTAAGTACTTTGTTTCTGTAGTGTACCTCTAACTAAGAAGCAATACGATATTTGACCCAAACAAGTAAAAAACAGTTTTAATTTTCATTTCAAATAGTTTTGTTTTCTAAGATATGTTTAACTTTTAAACTGTCATTAGCTCATTTTTCATCTTTAAAGTAATTAACACATATCTAGTTCCTCCCATTTTCTCCTTATTTTCACATAGCTATTTCCTGAAAGTAGAAGCATCTTTTGAAACAGTATTTACCTGCTGCAGTGTGGTCCTATGAGTTGTCATGGAGAAAATCAGCCCTAGCTGGTGAAATCAAGAGTTCTTTAAAACCTCAAGAAAAATCCATATCAAGTAACACTGACCACAATCTGCTTCTGATTCATTTAACTCTTCTTGATTTATGCTATTTATGTGGATATAGGATGTGAGCGAAAAAAGAACACTAACTTTAACCTCTCGGTAAATTTCTGAAGTAGTAATAATTATCATTAATCTAATATTAACATTAGTATGCACATTATTTAACTTAAAATTACTATTTTCAACATACATACATTATAATAAGCAAAAGAAAAATATAATTAACCACAAAAATTTAACTTGCATTTCTAAGATTTTCAGTGACATAAATTCCAGTGACTCTTCCTGGCTGCCCATATGCATCAGCTTCTGGTTGCTCATAATACTGAATGGTATTTCAATTTCAAACTTGCCCTCCACAAACAGGATGAAGAATGACTGTGCTCAGGTATAAACTGCTTTGTGCCTAAATATTTATCTACTATAATTGATAATATCCAATTCAAAAGGAATGAAAGTGCATGAAATGTAAAACAATTTCATTTTATATGCTCAGCAAATTATTTGCTTTTTTTGTAGAGTAGAAAAGATTACTAAAATTGTAACTGCAACAAAGAAGCTTCCCCTGCCACAGTTCTAATGTAAATTAAGCAGCAAGGCATTTATGGACTCTGCTCAGGTGATTTTGTGTGTGTGTGATTACTGATTTTATCCAGTGTGACACCTACTTTCCTTCCTGTGTTTATCAGTCCTAATGCCTTCTACAAGCCCTCAAATTGTGTTACAGACATTATCTATGAAAATATATTAAACTACAAAGTAGTATCTTTCTGGGTAATGATACATATAGAAAAAACAAGTAATCTAAGTAGCCATCAGAGTCTCACATTGAAAAAAAAATAATCTCATTAACACAAAATCTTCAACTACAATCTACAATGTTGTTTTCAATTTTCATAACATAAAGTTACAAGGTGACTTTTGCATTCCTCAGACCATTCTGATCATCATGGATCCATGAAGACACAAACTAGAAGATAATATTTTCATAGATATCTATTAATTATTGTATATTGATGAGAATACTGAAGGAAACTGTATACAGCATTGGTTTATACATTATCTTGAATCTTTACAATAATGCAACCATTTAGTTAATAACAGGTTGAAACAAACATGGAGAAGTTAGCCACTGATCCTTGATTGTACCTGTAGCCTGCTAACCTGGCCTGGTGTGGAACATACGTAGATATCATTATGGCTATGGTGTTGGTTCACTTTTTCTAAGCATGTGTCAAGAGACCAGATATTCATAAGTAGACTGTCTCTAAAAGCATAATGATAATATTTAAGCATTTGGGGACAATTTGGATGTGTTCATAACATGGGTGTCAAGTACTGGTAAAAAGAACCGTGTGATGAATTCAATACCACACTAAAACAATTATTCACCATTATCAGCAAGGATGAAACCTCCAATGCCAGGATAGCTTAACATATGGAATCAATGGAGAACTTCAACAAGTAAAAGGAGTAAAGGGGAAGAGTGATGGCAATGGGAACACCAGTGAAACCAAGTGTAACAATACGAGTTCTAGCTCATCTTCATGGACAGTTGGATTGAATTTAAAATCACAGTGAAAACACACCTCAAGTATGTCTATGAGGATGATTCCAGAAATTGAACAAAGGAAGTCCCACTCTACCCTCAGTGTGGGCAGTAGCATAGATTGTGTAGGACCAAAGACTGGAGGATAGAGATAGGGATGGAGGAGGGTTTTGAACACAATCATCTTTATCTCTCTGTCTCCTGAGTACAGATACAACATGACCAACTGCCTCAAACTCATGCTTCCGTGTTTCCTCTACCACCTTAGACTGTACCCTCAAACTGGGAGTCAGAATCAGGACTATTGTCTTTAAGTCATTTTAGTTGGATATTTTATCACAGTAATAAGAAAAAGAACTACTATAGATATGCCTCTGAAAAGTGTCACACTGTAACTCATACATTTGTATGCTAATCACAATTAGTTTTAAAATAAGACAGACAAAAAATAAGATGAATGACTTTTGAAAAACAAAGGAAGGAAACTATGGTCTTATCTTCATAGATGAAAAAAGTCCTCCAAACCCTTTCATATTAAAACTCTCAACACAGTACACATATTTTGTGTATACCCACAAATTTTCCTAATGACCAAATTCAATAAATTTTCAGGATTTAATGTCAACATAGGATAATTCTTAGCCTTCTACTCACTAATAATGCAACATAGGAAAAGAAAATTAAGAAAAGGATCCACTTATAATAGTAACAAAAATAAAAATGGTATTTGCATACAAATCAAATCAAAGATGTAAACTATCGGAAAAGTGAAAATAAAAAACACTAATAAAAGACAAAATAGTTTGTCTTCATGAATCACAAAATTAATATTGTTAAGATGTCCATACAATCCAAAATAATCACCTGCAGATTTAATGCAATCACCATCAAAATTCCAATGCCATTTATCAGAGAAGTTAAATTCTTGTTTGTTTGGAACCACACACACAAACACCAAAAAAGAAAAAATAGAGTACGCAAAAGAATCTGGACTAAAAAGAAGAATATTGGTGATGTCATATTCTTGATTTTAAGATATGTAACCAGTAAACCATGGTACTGTCTTACAAACAGGCACAGAGAGCAGAGAGACATGCCGGACAGCACAGGAGCAAATACCTGCAGTTAGAGCAAATTGCTTCTCAGCACAACTCTCTAGAACCTAAAAGGAGGAAAGCACAGTGGTGTCTCCAATAAAACTGGATCCTCACATGTGCACGAACACAATTAGATCCTATGTCAAACCCTGAAAAAATGAAATAACTGAAAATGCATTAAATATTTAAAAGCAAGACTCAAAAACATAAAATTAGCCAAAGAAAAATATCATGAACACTTCATGAGTGAGGGAAAGATTATTTTGGATATGACCCCAAAATACTGTAAACACAAAGTTATGTTACCAGTGACAGCATATCCAACTAGAAACAGTCTGTGCAGCAAAAGATACAATTAGCACAGTGAAGAGAAAACTTAAAGCAAAAATATGTGCAGCTACGGAGCTGACAAAAAGTTACTAGAGTGGAATCGTGGATGGCAGAGGCAAGGGGACAGGCTGGGGAGATGGCAGTGGTTGATCAAAAATTCAAAGCTGAGTGACCATCGGAGCCATACACCCACCCTGCACAGATTGGGAACAGGTAAGACCCCTGATCTCAGGACTGGTCAGCACAGTTCTCTAGCCCCTAGACCCTGCGGGCACAGGTGCCCTTCCTCCCAGCCAGTGCAGACCTGGCAGCAGCCTTCTCCCACCCCCATGCCCTAGCCAACCATCCCCTGTAGCACCAGCAACCATCAGAGTCATACGCCCCATCCTGGACTGATTGGGGAAAAGAGCAACTACAGGAACCAGAGGCCCCACCTGCACCACTGGAAGAAGAGCAGTGACCTGGAGCTCCACCTGTTCGGATTAAAGGAAGAAATGGGTAGGGGCAGTGTAAGAACACATCAAACAACATAAAGAGCAATATGGCAACCCCAGAACCTAGTGATCCTACAACAGCAAGATCTGAACATCCCAAAGCAGATGATCCAGAAGAAAACAACCTTAAAAACAACTTTATGAGGATGATAGAGGCCCTAAAAGAGGAAATGAAAAATTCCCTTAAAGAAATAGAGGAAAACACAAACAAAAAATTGGAGGAAATCAAGAAATCTCTTAAAGAAAGTCAAGAAACCCAAGAAAAAACAATCAAACCGCTAAAGGAAACAGTTCAAGACTTGAAAATTGAAATAGAGGCAATAAAGAAAACACAAACTGAGGGAATTCAGGAAAAGGAAAATCTGAGTAAATGAACAGAAACAACAGAGGAAAGTATAACCAACAGAATACAAGAAATGGAAAAAGATAATCTCAATCATTGAGGTTATGACAGAGGAAATAGATTCATCTGTCTTTTAACACAAAACATCCAGGAAATCTGGGACACCATGAAAAGACGAAACATAATAATAGAGATAGAAGAAGAAGAAGAAGAAGAAGAAGAAGAAGAAGAAGAAGAAGAAGAAGAAGAAGAAGAAGAAGAAGAATTCCAGCTCAAAGGCACAGAAAATATATTAAACAAAATTCTAGAAGAAAACTTTCCCAACCTAAAGACATGTCTATGAAGGTACAAGAGGCATACAGAACACCAAATAGACTGGACCACAAAAAAAGTCCCCTCGCCACATAATGGTCCAAACACTAAATACAGAATAAAGAAATAATATTAAGAGCAGCAAAAGAAAAAGCCCAAGTGACTTATAAAGGCAGACCCATCAGAATAACACCCGACTTCTCAATGGAAACTCTGAAAGCCAGAAGGTCCTGGACAGATGTTCTCCAGATATTAAGAGACCATGGATGCCAGCACAGACTACTATATCCAGCAAAGTTTTCAATCACCGTAGATGGAGAAAGCAAGATATTCCATGACAAAACCTGATTTAAATATTACATATCACAAATCCAGCCCTACAGAAAGTACTAGAAGGAAAACCCAAGGAATTTACCTGCAACCACCAAAACACAGGTAATAGATATTTCCACACTAGCAAATCCCAAAGAAGGGAAACACACACACACACACACACACACACACACACACACACACAAACCCACCAAAAATGACATGAATTAACAATCACTGGTCATTAGTATACCTTAATATCAATAGACAATATTTGCCTATAAAAAAGACACAGGCTAACAGAATGGATATGAAAACAGGATTCTTCCTTCTGCTGCATACAAGAAACACACCTCAACCTCAAAGACAGACATTACCTCAGAGTAATGGTTTGGAAAAAAACTTTCCAATTAAATGGACCTAAAAGACAAGCTAGTGTAGCTATCCTAATATCTAACAAAACTGACTTCAAACTAAAATCAATCAAAAGAAATGAAGAAGGGCATTTCATATTCATTGCAGGAAAAATCCATTAAAACAAAGCAAAACAAAAAGATGAAGTCTCAATTCTGAACATTTATGCCCCAAATACAAGTGCATCTACATATGTAAAAGAAACATTACTAAAGCTCAAATGACACATCAAACCCCACACGCTGATAGTGGGAGACTTCAGTACCTCTCACCACTGGACAGGTATGCCAGACAGAAATTTAACAGAGAAATGAGGAAATTAACAGATGTTATGACTCAAATGGACCTAACAGACATCTATAGAACACTTCACCCAAACACAAAAGAATATACATTCTTTTCAGGACCCCATGGAACCTTCTCTAAAATTGACCACATACTTGGTAACAAAACAAATCTCAACAGATAAAAAAAAATTGGAATATTCCCCTGTATTTTATCGGACTAATATGGCTTAAAATTAGAATTCAACAACATAAATTATAAAAAGCCTACAAATTCATGGAAAGTAAGCAATGCTCAACTGAATCACCACTGAGTCAAGGAAGAAATAAAGAAAGAAATTGAAGATTTCCTAGAATGCAACAAAACTGAATACACAACATACCAAAACTTATGGGACACTATGAAAGCAGTGCAAAGAGGAAAATTCATAGCATTAAGTGCCTACATAAAGAAGTTGGAGAAATTTCACGCTAGTTACTCAACAACACACCTGAAAGCTCTAAAACAAAAAGAAGTAAACTTACCCAGGAGGAACAGATAACAGGAAATAATCAAACTGAGGCCTGAAATCAATAAAATAGAAACAAAGAGAACAATACAAAGAATCAATGAAACAAAGAGTTGGTTCTTTGAGAAAATCAACAAGATAGACAAACCCTTGTCCAAACTAACCAAAAAGCAGAGAGAGAATATCCAAATTAGAAATGAAAAATCAGAAATTAAAAGGGGGACATAATAACAAGCACTGAGGAAATCCAGAGAATCAATAGGTCATACTACAAAAACCTGTACTTCACATAATTGGAAAATGTAAAAGAAATAGACAATATTTTGGATAGGTACCACATAACAAAATTAAATCAAGATCAGATAAACGATTTACATAGACTTATAACCCCTAAGGAAATAGAAGCAGTCATCAAAAGTCTCCCAACCAAAAAAAGCCCAGGGCCAGATGAATTCAGCATAGAATTCTACCAGAATTTCAAAGAAGAACAAATACCAATACTCCTTTTGTTCCAAATAAACATAAGGAACATTGCCCAACTCTTTTTAAGAGGCTATAGTTACCCTGATACCCAAACCACATAAAGATGCAATAAAAAAAGAGAACTATAGACCAGTCTCCCTCGTGAACATTAATGCAAAAATTCTCATTAAAATACTAGGAAATCGAATCCAAGAACAAAACAAAAAAAAAGTCATCCACCATGATCAAGTAGGCTTCATCTCAGAGATGCAGGGATGGTTCAACATACAAAAAAAAAATCTGTCAATGTAATACATCATATAAACAAACTGAAAGAAAAAAAAACACATGATCATCTCATTAGATGCTGAAAAAGCCTTTGACAAAACCCAACACCCCTTCATCATAAAGGTCGTGGAGAGAACAGTGATACAAGGAAATTACCGAAACATAATAAAGGCAATATGCAACAAGTCAACAGCCAACATCAAACTAAATGGTGAGAAACCCAAAGCAATTCCACTAAAATCAGGAACAAGACAAGGCTATCTACTCTCTCCATTCCTATTCAATATAGGACTTGAAGTTCTGGCTAGAACAATAAGGCAACAAAAGGAGATCAAAGGGATACAAATTGGAAAGGAAGAAGTCAAACTTTCACTATTTGCAGATGATATGATGGTTTTCATAAGTGACCCCAAAAATTCTACCAAGGAACTCATACAGCTGATAAACACCTTCAGTAATTGGGCAGGATACAAGATTAACTCAAAAAAATCAGTAGCCCTCTTATATACAAATGATAAATGATCTGAGAAAGAAATTAGAGAAACATCACTCTTTACAATAGCCACAAATAACATAAAATACCTTGAGGTAACTCTGACCAAACAAGTGAAAGATTCATATGACAAGAACTTCAAGTCTTTGAAGAAAGAAGTTGAAGAAGATATCAGAAAATTGGAAAGATCTCCCATGTTCTTGGCTAGGTAGCATTAACATAGTAAAAATGGCAATCTTACTAAAAGCAGTCTACAGATTCAATGCAATCCCCATCAAAATCTCAATGCAATTCTTCACAGACCTTGAAAGAACAATACTCAACTTCATATAGAAAAACAAAAAACCCAGGATAGCCAAAACAATTCTATACAATAAAGGAACTTCCAGAGGCATCACCATCCCTGACTTGAAGTTCTACTATAGAGTTATAATAATAAAAACAGCTTGGTATTGGCATAAAAACAGAGACATGTAGATTAATGAAATCAAATCAAAGACCCTGACATTAATCTACACACCTATGAACATCTGATTTTGACAAAGAAGTCAAAATTATATAATGGAAAAAAAAGTATCTTCAATAAATGGTGCTGTCATAACTGGATATGCACACGTAGAAGTATGCAAAAAGATGCATATCTATTGCCATACGCATAACTCAAGTCCAAATGGACCAAAGATCGCAACATAAATCTAGTTACCCTGAACCTTATAGAAGAGAAAGTGGGAAGTAGCCTTGAACACATTGGCACAGGAGACCACTTCCTAAATATAGCACCAGTAGCACAGACACTGAGAGCAACAATTAATAAATGGTACTTCCTGAAACTGAGAAGCTTCTGTAAGGCAAAAGATGCTGTCAATAGGACAAAAAGATAGCCTACAGAATGGGAAAAAAAAAACTTTAACAACCCCACATCTGATAGAGGATTGATCTCCAAAATACATAAAGAACTCCAGAAACTAGACAGCAAAATATCAATTTTTTATTTTATTTTATTTTTGAATTTATTTTATTTTATTTTACAATATAATTCAACTTTACATATCAGCCATAGATTCCCCCGTTCTCCCTCCTCCTCCCGCCCTGCCCCCCTCCCCCCCGGCCCATCCCTCATTTCCATCTCCTCCAGGGCAAAAACTCCCCTGAGGATTGAGATCAACCTGGTGGACCCAGTCCAGGCAGGTCTAGTCCCCTCCTCCCAGGCTGAGCCAAGAGTCTCTGCTAAGCCCCAGGTTTCAAACAGCCAATTCATGCACTGAGCACAGGACCCGTCCAACTGCCTGGATGCCTCCTAAACAGATCAAGCCAATCAACTGTCTCACCCATTCAGTGGGCCTGATCCAGTTGGGGGCCCCTCAGCCATTGGTGCACAGTTCATGTGTTTCCATTTGTTTGGCCACTTGTCCCTGTATTCCATCCATCCCTGGTCCCAACAACTCTTGCTCACATAAACCCTCCTCCTTCTCGCCAATTGGACTCCCAGAGCTCCACCCGGGGCCTGACCATAGATATCTGCATCCAGTTCCCTCAGTCACTGGATGGGGTTTCTAGCACGACAATTAGGGTGTTTGGCCATCCTATCACCAGGGTAGGTCAGTTCAGGCTATTTCTCGACTATTGCCAGCAGTCTATTGTGGGGGCATCTTTGTGGATTTCTATGGGCCTCTCTAGCACTTTGCTTCTTCCTATTCTCATGTGGTCTTCATTTACCATGAACATTCCTTGTGTTCCCTCTCTGTTCTTAATCCAGTTGGGATCTCCCGCTCCCCCAAGTTCTCTTTCCCTCAACCCTCACCCCTCATTACCCTCACTCACATCCAGACTGTTAATGTAGATCTCATCCATTTCTCCATCATTGGGCAATCCCCGTGTCTTTCTTGGGGTCCTGTTTTCCAGGTAGCCTCCCTGGTGTTGTGAGTAGCAGTCCAGTCATCCTTGTTCCACAACTAGTATTCTCCTATGAGTGGGTACATACCATGTTTGTCTTTCTGAGTCTGGGTTACCTCACTCAGGAGGATTTTTTCTAGATCCCTCCATTTGCCTGCAAACCTCATGATGTCATTGTTTTTCTCTGCTGAGTAGTATTCCATTGTATATATGTACCACAGTTTATTTATTTGAAGGGCATCTAGGTTGTTTCCAGGTTCTGGCTATTACAAATAATGCTGATATGAACATAGCTGAGCAGGTGCCCTTGTGGTATGATTGAGCATTCCTTGGGTATATGCCCAAGAGTGGTATAGCTGGATCTTGGGGGAGATTGATTCCCAATTTTCTAAGAAAGCGCCATAT